>JTDE01002832.1:15650-46154 GCA_014338405.1 Paragonimus skrjabini miyazakii | reverse complement strand
GTTTTACGTTGGCGACTGATGAGAGTAAATCGAAATGTTAACATCTCGCGATGTATGTCTTCCCTCTGTTTTGACTAAATGGATTAAGGGAACTCACCGCTGTCCTATTTGTCTACTGGATAAGACAGAATATTAATTCAGAAACGAAGAAATGTTTGACACCAAAGAAATGAAAAAAAAGTCAAAACTAAGCATGAGAATACGGTCGAATTCGCTGTCCAATAAACCATTCATTATATTGATTTCTATTGAAAAATATCTAGGTCGAACTTGGCGGTATTTTGTTAGTAACACTGATGGAAGATGGTACTCCTTTTCAAATAAACTACAAAACAAAATAAAACTTCTCAATTCAAGTTTGAACGTACAAATGCTGAAAGCTCTTAATGAATGTACCACACTGGATCGATTGATGGAAGTTTTTACTTTAAAACATTATGATGACTGATGTGCCACTAATCTACGATCGGTTTGAGTTAGAGCCGTCCACGTTAGAGACATGTTCGACCGTTTACAACATGTGATCTATCCTTTGGGTGACTGTTAACTATTGAATGTCTCTGGACTCAATCTGGTGACTCGTTCACCTAATCTCTCGGTCATTTTAATGGCGATGCAGGCAAATACACTGAATTTCTATTCGTTTGTCGGTGTAAGAACTGATAGACTTCTAACCATGTGTCAGTCATAACAGTGCTCATGATTTGGCTTCTTTTTTTGGCAACATAATTCTGATACATCAGATTACAACTTCTTATCCGGATATCTCAAGTTCCACATGTAGTAATTTCACTTAATACATGTGCACTCCTTTGTAAGTTCATACTGGATGAACCATATTGCAACCTGGGGGTAAATTTTGATATAAGTTACAATTGGAAACCTTATCAAAATTGTCTTATGAATCATTTTATGCACATTCAGTCCACAGTCATTTGATATGCTTGCTTACACATAATTTTACTGATTCGGAAAATGTAAAGGTAGGTGGACGACAGTTTAGAAGTATACAGGAAAGGCGTGATCTCAAATACTTTTAAGTTTAAAATGAACGACAGTTCTGATCATTCTGACACACAACAGTGATTACTGGACCGATCAAACTGACTTCCGTAGATAACAGATTGAACTCGCGTTTTTTGATCAATCAGAAAACCCTTATTCCTCTTACATGTTGTTCTAACAATCCTAGGCATCTAATAACTTGGGCTATATTCTTAGTTAGTTTTTGATGAGCATTTTGGCAATTCCGACACTATTGTCGTTGTTCATAAGTTGAAATATCTGACGCGTAATTATTGTTCCTTAAGTTTGCAGATCTATTTGTTTTTTGTTCAGTTTAAATATCCTCCAATCTGTATCCGGTTTACCCGACCTGAAAATACATCCATATAAGAAGGAAGACGTTACCGCCAAATATGACCACCCATGATTAACATTTTGATGTAAAATCAAGCGTTCTCTTTTTGTTTCAAGACTAGTTTGATGTTTTTGAGGAGAACTAATTTCCCTCATCAGTTTGAGCACTAAGCATTGTAGCTAGATACTGATAGATTTGATCATTTAGTAAAAGTCACTGGGAGAATACTGCTGAGTCACATTCCATTGCACAAACCACATCTGTTAAATATCGCTCAAAATTGAACAAAGTTTTCGCATTCTCTTAGATATTTCACTCAAGCTTTTT
This sequence comes from Paragonimus skrjabini miyazakii, assembly GCA_014338405.1. NCBI lineage: Eukaryota > Metazoa > Platyhelminthes > Trematoda > Plagiorchiida > Troglotrematidae > Paragonimus > Paragonimus skrjabini miyazakii. The sequence goes on along the minus strand of JTDE01002832.1, from coordinate 44,467 downwards.
CGAAAAGAGTCACTAGACTCAAGTTTTGCTCTTGTTAGAGCTCGTCGCAAATCCTTGCCACGGCCGCTCTTCCATGAGGCAACCACATTGACGATTGCCCCACTGACCTAACGTTAGGCACGACAGAATCACCATGCGTAAACGCTCAGCCACAGTCCTTTCTGAGTAGTTTGGGAACAGTACGTTGTAAAAAGAGCAAAACTCAAGTACAATGCCTTCTGTTGGAACGGACTGACTGAGCTATGTTTGAGAATGCAACAGTTGTGATCAATTGTGGGTGATGTTCAATTTGTATAGCACGAAAAGCCCCTGCAACTATCTAACAAACCACGTCACCTAACGTCACCTAACTATTCCGATCAAACAACTTTCAATGAATTCACTACGCAAAGATTGATTGTGCTGTTTTCCTTATGCATATGGTTTAGGACCGATTCCATTATTATGCTTAATCCGGTGATTGATGTGAACAATAGTGCTCTTCCCAAGTGCTCAGTTTTAATAATTCTGTTGGCTTGTTTGAGTCCGCGAAAAAGTCCAAGACGGGTCGGATATGTACGTGGTCGGTCACGTATTCCTACTGTGAGATTGGGAAGTTTGAGTTTCCAAGTGCTCTCCATCCTAACCTGTCCCGTTCACTTGGTATCTTCTGACTAAGTAAGTAAAGAACAAACACGTAAAACCTAAAGGCACCAATGAAAGGAGAACGCATATATTGAACAATATGGTTCACGAAACTCACAAGGTATGAAATGCTTATTTCTGAGTACAAAAGTGACTTGGGATTAACACTATCACAACGAAAAGTAGGATTTGCTGATAAGTGCAAAGCAGTGTCTTTGTATACACCAAATCAAGTCGGTCGGGTGAGTAAATAACTCCAAACATTAATCTGCTTAGCTTTCAGCACAGTCTTGTTGCCCAGCCAGCAGAACGTTTACGGGGGTTTTACGCACTGTTTCTGTTGGTTGCTTCAATTTAACCGAATCCAAGATTTTTATCAATGTGGGCTCATTTAAAGTCGAAAATAATCCAAACATTTTACACTTGCCAACTGATGGGGCTAAAGGTTACTACAAACTTTGGGAGTATTTAAAACTGTATATGCATTAAGTTAAGAGATATTCCGAATTAATATATGATACAATTGAAGCACCTATCAGTTCTGTCAAGTGAAGTTAAAGTAGGCGCACACACGTGAATGAAAGTGTCTTTTTAAATGATTTCTTAGTTAAACCAAAATGAGCCAAAACTAGAACAATTATAGGTGTTGCGGAAATCCGACCTTCTCAGACGGTGTTTATAACACGGCGTTAATCAGAAAATTTCCAGTATGCAATCTTCTGGGGAGCCATTCATAAAATGGCATATGTGGTTGTTTGATCCGTTGTGTAAAATGCCTATTATGGGGATGGATTAGTTTTCGTATCAACTGAGGTCACAACATTAAGATCCTAGATGCAAATAGTGCTGGATATTGTGTGTCTGTGTAGTCCGTATGTTTGTAGAATATTCGGTATAGGGTATTTGACACGGAAAAGGCAAACCATTCCCAAATGGTATCATTGTTGTAGACACTGTGAATCGATAGTCTATGACATACCTTAAACCGAAGCAAAGTCGATTTTCAGTGTCTCACAGCTTGTTTCCTGTAGTCCGCATAAGTTGTTCCTGGTACATACCAACAGCAATTCAACAGCCTAGACGTTAAGTCCTTAATCAAAACATATTTTTACCGAATGCAATTGAATAACTGTTTATGCTCAAACCTTTCTTGCGGGTTGTCGTTGTTTTGCAGAGCAACAAGTACTTTTTCGTCGAACTTTCTAATCCAGGTCCCTCCTGTCAACTGGGCTTACACAAAATGGCCACGTGCTATCTTCAGTCATGTAAGTTACTGTTCCAACAGAAAGTGCGTTTTTAGTTGAGTGTATCTATAGTATGTCAGTGGCGTAGTCAACAGTTTCAGGTGCATGCCATGATAGTGACGAATAATGCAGTCTGAAACAGAAAACCCCGAGAAGCAAGGTCATGTTGATCAGTTAAAATGCACCATCTGTTTGTTGTATGGCCTTAAATCAGTTCGAATAATTATCAAACGGCACAAATAACAGCTGATCCCATAGAGTTTTCAGTTGGCTTTTACCGAAAAAAAGCAATAGACTTGAGTCCCGCTCACATTAGGGCTCGTCAGTGATGCATATCTTTGCCACAGCCGGGATTACAAATCCTACCACGACCGGCGTTTTGACTGGTCAACAAGATTAACTTATGAAAGCGTGGCCGGGGTTCTAGTCCCGGTAGTGACAAGGATATGCACTACTGACAAGTTTTAATGAGAATGAAACTCGAATCTAGTTGTTTCTTTCAAAAGCGGCCAACCGGAAATGTGGGAATGTGACAGCTGCGATCAATTGTGAGTGGTGTTCAGTTAAAATGAAACCATAATTCTCTACTACTCACCAGTAAACTAATAACAACACTGGAAATGACGAAGCCTGTATTGGGTGTTCGACAATATGGTTAAATATATCGCAGTAGTTATCAAGGTGGACTGGGAAGCCGAACACTGCTTAACCCAGGGATTATTTGATGTTTCATATTTATTTAATCGAATTTAATATTCAGTGATATGTTCATTTATAGATCAAAACGGCCAGGGTTTGCAAAAAACATTTTGGGCACATGGGTCATATGTGAATACCTGGTCTCTGATGCTTTCTGAAACTATCGATTTTTGTTATTCAGTAGTCGGTAATCTTTTCTTGAAGGCAGAAAGTATTGATTTCCGTATGAGCCCTGTCACATCCGTCCTCCATCGGGGCATAATGTTACAATCGTTCCTGCTACCAGAGGTCCTCCAGTCATGTGTCTAGTTAGACTTTCATCGTGTCGTCCGGTTCCTTGTTTATCACAGAACACGGACGAGCGTTCCAGCAGTTCACCATTCCACGGAAGGGATTGTAGACTGCAGGCGACTGCTTTGTGGTTTGCTTCTTCAGAACCAATTGGTGTACACGTCTCGTGTCGTCATTCCTCGGGAAAATCCGCGCGCAAAATCGAACCCATTTCTCCTCTTTCTATTTGGCGTACAGGTAGTAAATCCCCCCGCATATACCTGTAGCTTTGCGGAAAAATATCAAGAATCTCTAATCTCTCTTAGCAGCTCTTTCCAGCCAAATTTCTCTTAGCCGTTATCTGAACACCATTCAGCTTTCGCATTTCCCTGTGCATGAAAGGAGAAGCTACCGCCTCCTATACGCCAGGATCTATTTAGCGTGCGCGAAGAACAAACTGGCCATGATTATGGGTGCAAGCCTGTTGAAGGACTATTTGATTACCTCCAGTACACCACGGGCTGATATGCTGATCCTCTCTGTTTTGTCCTTCTGTGACCATGCACTTTGAACAACTCGCACGTTTGATCGTGCCTTTCGAATTCAGACGAATAGTTCTACCTAGCTTCTTTTGAGGGGAATCAGTATGCTTCAGTTTCGTTCCAGTTCCAGCTAGTTAGTAATGCGCATCTTTGCCGATCTTCCGTGAGAAAACCGTGTTGACCACTGTTCTTTTGAATTCAAATTGGGCTCGCTTGAATTATCATACGCACACGCTCAGTCAAGCCCATTTTGGGTAATACTATGGTGGCCTGATAACCTCGAAGGAACACAAATAAACTGTAATATTACTAACATAAATAACCCTGTGCTTAGGATTTCTTGGCGGGTAGAAATCACAAAGTCGCTGAACTTTCTGGCTTGTGTATAAGTTATGGTGGCAGGAGATTTTATTGGTCTATACCAAAGACTAGTCACAGTTATTCATAAATTTAATTGTCTGGACCTGACGACAACTGACGGTCAAAGCAAGGATTTCGCACTCAATTGCTTGAAACAGTACATGAACACTATCCTGAGGCATGCTAGGCTTCAATGCTCCGTAGTGGTTTGCTTTTTAGTTACTGTACACGGTCACCAACGATTCGCTGAACCATTTCGCCTAACGCTGCTTCAGGAAAGTTAAATGTACCGGTATTTCCAGTGTCCAAACACTTGAGTAAATCCCAGAAAGTGTTGTGAGGCGTTACTAAGCCCATTTTGCTCGTCCAAAAACAGACAAAATAAGACAGCTTCGGGATGGTTGTAGTGTTGGGTCGTAAGAAAACCTGCAACCTGGACCACATTTATGGTCCTTAACGATTGTAACGGTTTGCGTCTGATCGTCTGGTTACGCGTAGCCCGAAAATTGACCTCCAAAGTGAAAACAAGGTTGTACCCTAATACTTCTACGGTACTACTAAAGGAATTCGTGAATAATTGAACTGACCTGACCTCAGTCGTTCATGACGACAGTTTCGTTCCACAGAATCAATCCGAACGGAGCCAATGGGGTCAAAGCTGAACTGCCACACAAGTAGGCCAGGTCAGCAATGGTTACCTGTGCCGCAGACCATTAACAGCAAATAAGTTCAATGAAACAAAAAGGAGATGACCAGAGTATAAGGGGTAATCGTCAGGCTAGTGAATGGAATAAGGAATTCAATTAAAGGGACGAATTTTCTCAGTCCGAGGATTTACAATGGTTTTGATATGAAAATACAATATTCAGTCTTAGTCATACACAGCTCTACCACTAAGATTTTAATATTGCTCACCGTCATTTCACTATTATTTCGAACTATTACACGCGGTAATGATGATCGTTAGAGTTTCTCTGCTGACAGTCGGAAGCTAAAACTTATAGAAGGTCTACTGTTCGAAGTTTCGCTTATGCCGACTCAGTCGTGAGGGTTTGTGAAGTGTACTTTGCCCATAAGAGCAAAGCGTTAGTTATTGTTTCCAACCAATACCTTAATTTTATTAGTCGACTGAACTGGATGTGAACCATACTTTAATGTAATTGTCTCCCGACTCGTTGTGGTTGAAGTTGAACTCAGTAGGTCAACTACAGCGTGGGTTAATACTTGTGTGGCAGACGACCAATTTCAAACGACTGACATGATCTATGCACTTTTTATCCAAAAATTTTCTACCAACAGATCTGACCAATAACCAGTAAGAAACAGATTCCTGTATGTTCGAAATGAGGTTTGCATAGCTGATTTCAGCTTCTTTTGCGCTATACCAACTTTTTTCACTAAATTTCTCATTTTACATGGTGGAACCATACAGGTGGTCATCTTTAATTTCACAGCTTGCCACCGATTCTATTATTGATTGCTCACAGGTGACTATTCAGAACTGTTCATTGCTTTGGGTGTTAGTTGAATATAACTTGATTACTGTCACCCAAGCAGCTGGTTACTCCGCTTTACTTCAACATTTAACCTTCCTTCAGTGTTTATAGAGATTTATAGGGAGATAAATCAACTGACTAGGTGATCGATGATTAGTAAAAACGCTTGATGGTTCATTCTCAGGGGAGCCAGATTAGTACTGTTTGATTTGAGACCTTGATTGAGACCTTGCTCTAATTATGTACAATGCAGCTAAAGTATGACCGGCCTTTTGGTGATTAGTTGATATGTACTGTGACGTCCATTGGTTAGTAGAACTGTTCTCATCAATCATCGTTCCGGATGATCTGAGGGTGGGGCGAATTAAGTACCTGAACAAATGCATTATACTCCATCCGCTAACCTGCTGCAGAAATCTCGGCAGTTTAAGTTGATCTCATACAGACATCCATTAATAGGTCATCCAATGCTCCACATGTCCTGTGAAATGCCTGATCAGTGTTGATTTGCTGTCTGGGTCTATGAACTTCCTGGACAGCGTAGCCAAAGAGGGAATAGGCTAAGGAAGATCACGCATACCAGCATCAACAAACTGGCCAAATGTCCAGTTCATCTGTAATTAGTGCGGTATCAACTAATACTCTACCGATGTTAGCATAATGTCACGGAGATGAACGACAGGAAACTTGCATATACTAGTATGACTGTCTTCTCAATGTTACAGACAACTTGGTCTAAATATGAACAGATTTATTACAAAACTCATATTCACTTAGTTTAGATTAGCAGTTACATTCCATGATGTGTTAGCATGTACATTTTTTGCTTTAATAAACCAGTAGTCAAAAGTTATCGTATCGCTTGGTGTCAATATATTTTGTTTTTCACACTAATTGCGATGCGTGTCAACTAGGTTTATCAGTTACTTTCAGCTACCTTCAGTTAGAGTTGCAATCAAAATCGACCATTTGTTACATTGTTGGTTTGCAGGAGTTGTGCTTTTAGACTATACGCTAACCCTTATGACGTTGATAAGGAATTTTTTGTTGATTGTCATCTTTGCAGCTAGATTCAACTGTACACTTTACTGATATGTAACTTCGTGCAAGTAAAGGAATCATGTGGAAATTATCCTAAAAAAAATAAAGATGAGATACCAAAGAAGATAATTTTTTTCAGAAAAAAACAAAGCCTACAGAGATTTACATGGACTGGCATTATCTAGAGTATCAGAGACTTCAGGAAACATCGATCAATTATACAAGGGTTTAAAAGAAACACAGTGCCCTTAACTTCGTGCTTACGTAATGAAGACTGCTGCATAGTACGATGTGGCACAAAATGTACTCCTAATCTATTGATTCCCGACTGTGATGTCATGTTATGCTGGGTAGTCTATGAAACGAAAATGGCATGCTATAACTGACTTCAGTATTGTGTTCCATGCTCCACTGATACAACTGCTCACTTCTAAATGTTTCAGCAAGAAAATATTCTTACTAAAATGGATGAGCACACGTTGGATGAACTTTGACAACTTGCAAGGGCTTGTTGACAATCGAAACGACTTATGGTTCGTATGGCCGTTAGCTTTTATGTTAACAGTATGGTACTTGGAAAATTCCATGACATATACGATTGTCAACAAACCTTATTCTGATTAAACATAATAACATTCGGTTGCTGACCGAACCGATGTGGGTGTCATTGCACTGTTTATCCAGTGACAGCTCATAGTCCTTATATACTACTGCTGTGCGATAGATCGGTTGCCAGCCGAAAACGCTAGCGGCAGGACCATGGGTTAGTCAGTAAAACGAGTGAGTGGAATATCATGGACGCGACAAAAGCATATCTGGGGTGATCGGTCGCTTCACTGAAATGGATACACCATGAGTTGTATGAGTATGAGGGTGGCATATAGGTCGATCTTAAAGTCAATTCCAATCCAGATAAAGCACATTTAGTTTGAAATGGTACAAGATCAACAAAGCTACTGATTTATTGAAACAATTTGTTTGGGTTTCCGGTCAATTTCGGGATCGGCATATAAATATGGTACACCTTCTGAATTGAGCACTCTGAGGTAATGTTCGCTAGTTACCACATTGATGTAGATATCACTACGGTTTTCTAACGTCAAGTGGCTTTAATGTAAGAAACATTTTTGAAAGCTCGCGTTAGGAGTCTCAAGCACAATATCACCCAGAGTTAATACACGTAGAGAAATTACATGGAGCGGCGTACGGCTCATCTCTGCCTAACGCGTCAAAAAGTCAGGAAGTCGAAAATGTGAGCAGTTTAAGCCACTCCCAATTGAATAAAAAGTTCCGCCATTTTCTAGGATAAACAGCAGCATTCATATAAATGGACACCAATGAAATGCAGCGACGTCGGTCCTAATTGGTCAGTTTTTTCCCGTACCACACGGTCTATCCAACTCTCATCTGAAGACAAAAGCTATTCACGGCATTTATTAGAAAACTCTTCCCATACTCTTGTCACTTTAATCATTTGGTTTTGGATTAGCGTAGGCGAACAATGAAACTTTCCGTTCATTTCGAGCGTTGAATGTAATTGTGGACCATTGACATCACAGTAGGCAGGACCAAAAGGTTACATCTAAAGATAAGCCGTCATTGCTTATGTTCAGACTCTCCGATCGTTTCGACTACATATATGATTATTTCTACTCTAAAATCCCAGGGTGAAAACTTCTAAGTCAGAGTCTAGTCAATAGTTACATTTAACTTTGCTAACAACAGTCAGATTTCTTTGCTTCTTATTAGTACATGCACAGAATTACTCATAGAAGTTGAAGAACTATGTTGTGTCAATGTCTTGAATAATATAATTCACCAGGGTAGCAGAAGAAGCAGTTGGAGTGAAACATGTACCACAGACAGAAAACCAGAATTGATGTCAAACCACCTTGGTCCTACGAGGAATTCAAGGGTTTTACAGGCCGCCAATTACTGACGAAAGATATCTGGAATATTTATCACGCACATTTATTCTCCGGTTGATCCTCGTACTCCGGATGTACTGGCCCCAAATTCTGCTGCAAGAACTCTATGAATTTCGATCTCATAAGAACTATTTTTGTAGTCAGCATACTTATGGGTTGAACATCGCAAACGAAAAGTGTGATGACTTGCTACAGTCTTACAACATTCTGATATAACCGTATTAAGCGTAAACGGATTGGACTGAGAGAACGCATCGATACGAAGTCATTCCATTGATTCACAAGAAGGTACGGTCTATCCATATCAACAAACCGAGCAAATTGCCATGTGAACCCAATGATCCGTCCGGGTGGCAGTCTGGCCTAGCATCGGATTTTGTTATGAGGGGCATCGGATTTGAACACGTTGTTTGAGTGCGTCGCGAGTTAAAACAAACGAGCTAACAGCGGAGCGTATGTGAACACTCGGGGAGCAGAGGCGTCGACATCGATTGTAATACGTGATTTTGCTGATATACCTTGTCTATAAAATACCTCATAGTAACTCAATGAAACTGATCACCTTGGTATCACAAGTCCTGTTTTTGATTCTATTTTGGACGGTAGTGACTTTCCAATATGGTATCAGAAAAGAGGAGGACAACTGCAGTTTGTAAAGTGGACACCGTAACGAACCCACTGACGATTGCTTCACCCGAACCGCTGGACGTACACAGCAGGGGCAGGCTTGCGGATTACCGGTGTTTACGGAATGAGAAGTATGAACATTTATGTTTGTTGGTCATTCTATCGGGGACCAGTAAGGAACACCAGCTGGCTATTTTTCGACACGTAATCGGAGATTACGGAAGACAAATGTTTGAAAACCTGACGTTCGCGGAAGGAAGAAAGAGGAGCGAACCAATCGTGTTCATTTTCAAAATGGAAGAATATTGTCTGGGACAAACAAACGAAAAGGTTGAACGCTACAGTCTTTCGAGAGGAATTGGCAGGTCGGCGAAATAATGAGTCGCTTTGTAACCTTTTTAAAGAAACTTGAAAACACAAGCGATTTCTGCATTTGCTTAGGAGACAATCTCATCCAAAGAAGAATGGTCATCGGAACTCAGAATTTGGTTATGACAATGTTCTCAATGTTCTCAAACTGACGGCTGTCCAGTGCATCGAAATCCACAATGGCGAGGAGGCAACAAAAGAAAGAGTTACATTTTTATATGCAGACAATGGCCTGGTGTTTTGTGGGCAGAAACATCCTCGTATGAGAGAAAATTGTCCGAAATATGAAAGGGCGTGCATGAAGTGCCGAAAACAAAACCACCTTGCTAGCTAGTGCAGGTCGCCTTCGGTCAGTCTGGTCGACGAAAATGACAATGAAGTGATGAACGGGTTCAACGGATCGCGCAGGCAGGAAAAAACTTGTGCGAATTTGAAAAAGGCCAACAGTAGCATGTAAAATGTCTTGCGCGGTGACATTTTGTTCGCATCTCATCGGTTACTTTTACGAAATTAACATACACAGTATATAGTGGAGGGAGCAAGCAGCTAGGAGTAATCGACCCAGTCGTTTCTGAGACAGTCAGTCGGGTGACCAAAGCGAAAGCAGCAAGATCCAGCTGAAGCGTACTTGTTACCAGAAACGTGAATTTGATAGAATCGTTTTGGGTTAAAAGGGCAATAAGAGTCCAACGAGAGAGAGATGGTTAAGACTCTATACAGATTGAATGGAAATGGTGAGATATGGTTGGAAAATCTATACAGGTCAAACGGGAGTTAAAAGGATGTACATCGATTTGCATTGATTAAAAAGATAATGCAATCCAAAATACTGAAGGATAAAGGTGGTCCAATAGTTGTTAAACTGTATGAAGGATACATCAGTCTAAAAATTCGGATTGTTAAAAACTGCAAAAGTAAAATTGAATCAAAGATTATCAGTTGCATTCTTACCAGCACAGTGGAAAGGCTAGTTACCAACTGTTTCTGGGCGCACAGAGCGAGATTCAGCCGATGTATTGAGATAGCTTCTGCAATATTGAGAATCTGTTTTGGTTTGGGCCTGAAGAACACCCTAAAGGCGGTCTTTGGGTCCACTGAGTTCCCGATCTGTAGAATGTGTTTTGTAATGGCAGTAACGGTCTTTTTCAAATTTACTAGTGAGAACCAATGTTTCAACCTGTGCGAAATTTCTAACACAAGATACAAACAGGTGATGCCAGCTAAACACCAACGCACCGGTTACTATCATTTCATCAAGTCTCTTCAGAGAGACCAGCATACGCGAATCAAATGCACGGCTGAAAATTTGGGATAATGCGGCGACAGGCGTTAAATTATTTGCAGAACTGCCTGTCGTGAATATGAAGAATGAGCAGAGTTATATGCTTGATTTCTGAGGCAAATTGTAAGTCAACGTCCAGAATGGACGTTGATGACTTTCAGTTGATGGGTTTCAACACCGTTAGCTGCGATGACCTTCTGCATGAAATAACCGGTTCGGTTGGGTTTGGTCAGCATTTTTTCGTGTTTGTTCCGATTTTCGGATACGTTCCAGGCATCCTTAGCAACATCATCCTTGCTGAGTTGCTGATCCGAGGGATTTCGCTGGTCATGTCTGATCAGTGTAAAACAAATTTGAGCCGATTTCTTTGAACTAACATGCTCACTGAGGTAGAGGAACCAACCGATTGGGTCAGTCAGATTGATGTGGCTTGAAAAGAAGTCAGGATTGAACCAAAGCCACTGAATAACTTACTGCAAAAAAATTTCACCACTTACCAAACGTCGATGATATTCAGCTGGTAATGAATAAGGCCCAATTTTTCAGAAAGGTATACTTATCTCCAACCTTTCAACGATTAGAATTAGATTAGTGGTCCAGTTACTTTGCCGAATGTGGAATCACTTTTGTGCGTTTTTGTTGGTTGAGTTTTCCGTTCGGACTGAACGTGTCAAGAGAAATTCTTCGAAGGCTCATAACCAACAGGCTTCGCAAATTGAAAGGAGTCATGTCTGTCGCGGAAAACATGTTAATTTGTATAAAAACTATGGAGGATCATGACGGAAACCTGGGGTAATTTCTGAAGCGTCACATCACTCGAGGAGTTCACCCGCCACGAGGTAAAGTGGCGTTCTTATTAAGAGGGGTCACTTTGCACGGACATTTGCTAACATGAGGCGGACGCGAAATAAACCCCGAGGAGACGATGACAACTCCTGAGGATGTAAATGCAGTGTCACGATTGTATGGTGTGACTAGTTATCTGAGTAGTTTCATTCCAAACCTGTCTGATATGACACACCCATCTAAATGTTGACCCATAAAGGGGTACCATGGATTTGTGAGAAAGAACAACAATCACTATTCAGTAAAATCAGACGAGTTGTTACCAAACTCCCTATGCTGAACCACCGCAATACAGCTCCAAATCTGGATGGTTCTCATCTGTGGTGTGTAGCTATGTACAAATTGAATAAGAAATGCTGAGAGAGATATTCACCTTGTAACCACTCATCACTTATACATCTGGTCGGAAAACAATAATAATATGCTGCGGTTATTTTTCATACGAAGTAGAATTCAGAGGAATATTGAAGAGGTAGAATCAAGCGCATTGGAAAACACCAGTTACACTGGAGGAAGCTCACCTCTCCACGATGCAAGGAATGTTATGAAGAAACAGAAGAAAAATGTGCTACGGAAAGGAGATGTGAAAGGACAGTATTAGACAGACGCGTCGATACGAAATCAACCAACGATTTGCGAAGGTATATGGCCAATCAGTGTCAACAACTCGGATATACTGGCATGTCAGCGCAGTGACAATTTCGGATGGCACTCTGGTCTAGCATCGAATTTTGATAGAGCAGGCAGTCGAGTAATGCAAGCGGCGTCTGTTTATCAGGTGTTAAAATACTGAAGCTACAAGCTGAATCAATCATTACGAAGACCAACGCTTCGACACCAACTATAATTGCTCCTTTTTATGGTGCATCCTGTCTTTCAAATAACCAGTACTAAATCCATAAAACTAAAATTTGCTCCGTGCCATAACTTTTGTTTTTCCTTTCGTTTTGAAGGATGATAAGTTTCAACTAGAAATTAACCAGTCCCACACGCAAATTTCCAAGTATTCAGTATTTGACCCGATAAAGCGTGAAACCTTCTCTCATGAGTTTCCATAGTAGTCAAATTGCAGTCACGAATTTCCGACCGAGAGTCCTTTATTGGGAAGTTAACCGGAACAGATTTTTTTAATTGTGACTTTCTGTGAAGTTTTGACAACATGGCTCCCTCTTGAAAGTGTGACCAAATCTCGCATCCTCGTGGTGGAAAACTCCAATTGGGGTATAACTCTAGTTTAACGTTACTCAAAAGGCCCGGCATTTAAGTCTGTGAATGCAAAAGCGGAAATGAAAATAACAAAATCGCCAACTACCCACCAGTAATATATAGTTCAGTGATGAGGTGTTCAGTGATGAGGTGTCCGGCAACTTTGACTGATGTAAACTAAACCTGACTTTTCACGTCCAGAACCTTTCAATTCCGCCAAGTTTTTGAAAAGTATTAACAGATCCGAGATTCTTTTATTCCGGAGCTCTGTCATACACTATTGCATATAGTGCCTATCTTGGTTCGACCAAACGTTTCACGCCCATTCACGTTTTTGAGACTCTCGTGTTCATCACTGAACCATTAACCGTGCACATTCACAACTCAAGGTTTAGCCATACTTACATCTATTCGCTCAGTTTGTTTGTTCACTCACAATGGAAACACTATGGTTGTGTCATCGACTCTATTGCTTGTTTTACTGTGTCTCATCGTTTAAGTGCCGAATATTAGTTAATTTAGTACTAACTGACAACATTTTGCATAGAGTTGAATTGTTGTGCTGTTTTTTTAGGGGTAGAGTTAAATCACACATGTTGTTCAAAGTAACCGTCTTGTTAGTATGATGACAAGTGACTTTGTGATGATCCAAAAATGTGTGCTCCCCGTTTACTTTAGTTTCAGAGACAGCGGCAGATGGTGAGATGGATGTAGCAGGAAATGGCATTGGCTGGTCGGAACAATTTCGTATGTAAGTTACCGATTAGTAAGCGAAAGAAATGTGCTCACTAACCATATATACTAGAAACTGTACAAACTCTTAACATAGATGAACGTTTCAAGGTGTGCGCACCCATGCTTATTGAAACTGACAAGTTTATTAATTTGATTAATTTAGTAGTTGGAAAATGTGACACGATTGGTCAATGATTCAATTATTAAGATAGACCCGGAAGTTAAAATGGAAAGCAAAGTTTGACGACTTTGTTCGTTTTGATTAAGTTAATGCCTGTAGGATAAATACTACATTATATACAAAAAAGTAGTAATCGAGAGATCAGAGAGTAACTTGTAATATAGTTTGCAGTTTGATGCACGTCAAGAGTGCACTCACAGCTGACAGAGTGCCCGTCCACTTGTTATGACAAGGGCGGATCATACTAACTTTTGCGAGTTGCCTCATGTTTTCGAAAATTTGGACTGGGAACATAACATGATCATTTCTAGATTACATGGTCGTCAAAAGATGACCCAGATATTCTGCGCATAGGAATGACTTGTGGTATTGGAAAACTTGTAAGTCGAGTTTATTCGACATTCCGGTCGGACAGATGCATCCCAAAAACCCAGGCGTCTACTGATACACAAGGCACGAAAACGCGTACAAAATACGGTGTCAACTCGCGACAGAAACTAACGGTAGCAAATACTGCTCAAGATGAATACGGTTAAAGCACACTTGATGATTGAAAATTAGGTCATCCCGGTGATTCGGTTGGGAAGTCGGGATTGGGTACAAGTAAAGAGCAAACAAATGCGGAATAGCGCAGGTGACCGTCACCGGTTAAAGGGAAAGTATTGTAATCGAGGTCTTACTCTGATTGATTCACTGCCTTACTCAACTGTAAATGGTCGTTTTTATCTAATTGCTACTATGGAATAATATATCATTTTAGAATGCATCATTATGCACACAATCCAGTCAACGTTGCATTACCAGTTTTGTTCTTGTTTACAATGATCAAATGGCAGAAGCCAGAGCATGGATCGGAATACTAACCGTTTGCATAGTGAACAAATTGTACACCAATTATATATAAACAATCGCGTCGTAAGCGAAGCTCATAGCATCACGAACGGCTCATGTAAGGTCTTCTGACCTTAACAAAGAGGCTCAACTTTTCAACATCCAGTTATACTATCTCTGCCTGCTGAGTCCAAACAAGAACAAGACTGGCTATAAAGTATCTGTTTAAGGGTGAGCATCTTGGAATGCCATGACCGTCATTTTGAGATATTGTGGCCACATCTAGTGCAAGCTGGCAATCCGAGTTTGATCGTAATGGTCTGCTGTAACAGAGTGTAATGAAGATAAACTTTAATCGTAGACGTGATCAGATTTCTTTAATTGCGGTCCTCAAGTGAGTAAACAGACCATTCAACCCACTACGTTTGTTTGCTCCTAATGACAATGTGTAAAAACGAACCAAAATCTAGAAGGTTTCATATTCTGAAGCTCTTTTTCATTTTTAAGGGCCGTTTCTATGTTACCAAGCATCAATGAAGATGGAATCCAAGTTCCACTGTCCAATATGGACTATGCCTTACATGGGCTAACATTTTTCTGGAAGCTGCTATGTGCATTTCTTCCCCCAAGGTAAGCCAACATGCGGATAGATCTACTTGTTGCTTATATTCACCTGTTTTGAATAAATTGTTAAAACTTGATACAATTCCAGAAAATCAGAACATAGGTGAGAATTGCCCTAACGTCACTCATCGTCGACGTTAGTGCATATGCATTCCCATTGAAATCCGTTAACAACCTATCGGTGTAAAACGTCTATACAACGCCCTACCTGGGAACCCAACACTATACGTTATTCCGCGAAAATACCTTACTGAACCAAAGTACGGAAACAGATACAGCCACCGTCCTGTAACTGGTCTCAAAAGATGATCACAGGAATAGCAGATAACAGTGTAAGCTCAACAGCCTGTTCGACATAGACTAAAAATCAACAGAATCGTTTAGTGCTCAATGCGTACTAACAAATCCTCAAGCATATAATTTGAACTCGGTCAGTTTATTGATAAAATCAGGACTGGAAACCTGCTTTCCGTGTAAGACCATTTTGGAATGCATATTAGTGCATCTCGCCTTGTTGACCTGTTCAGCTTAATTCAGCTTTACTTCAACGCAATTTTAAGGCTTTGTCGAGATAACGTAACCCACTGTATGTGTAGGCGTATGATTGGGTGACTGTAGGATTCACAGTTCTTCAAAAAAATTTCATAGCTTACCGATAAATGAGATCGCGTGCATAATAGCTCGCTGACTTGGATGTGCTCGACTGCGCATACTGAAAACTGTTAAGCAATAATTATTTCAGTGAAAGTTTTCATTCGTTGCTAACGGTTGTCTATGTCATGTCTCACCTTCTACTTTTTATCTCTGGCTTGCCACATTCGACAACGTGATGACAGAGATTTACTTTTTGCTTTGTGATATCAACCACTCAGTTCATCAAATTCAAGTTTGTTCGACCGTCTATGTTGTTTGCGCCTTTACATTCAATGTACAATTTGTGTAAATCCTGTCAGTTTATGTTTTATTTGTCTTATAATTACGCATGGAAATGTAAGACATTTGCAGTAATATTTATTCGTTTGTATTGCGCTATTCAAACAGTAAACGTAGACAATATGTATTGTTCATAGGTAACGTGGTTGACTTGTAAATTCAAAAAAAATCCGGCATCCACTGATTCAAAATAAGTCGCATGGACGATACACCTATACACAGCATACGTTCTGTCACTAGCCCGAGATTCTTTAGACCTACATTGTCTATGGAATAAGATTGTATAGATAGTGTGCATTTGTTGCTTAGAAATCGACGGGAAATCTTGGATGTTTCCGCCTATCACAGTTGAAGAAGTATTTTGGATTTTCTGGTCTTATACAACTGCATAAATGCTTTGCACAAAACTGAGCATACCACACAATATTTGTGCAGAATACTACATCAGACCATTCTATTCATTTTAGGAAATATTTGGGAGCATATCCAACGTTTTTTCTGTCTCTCGTATTCATCGGTGTCTTAACATTGCTGGTTGAAGAGGTGAGTTCTGTTTGCACCTGACTAGTGTTAAGAATTTGTACGTGATAAATATTCGTTAAGTTATTTGAATTTTCTTGATTAATGTTTACATCCTTAACTTCACTTGATCCCAATCTTGAACGGGAGTGACAGAAGTAACAGTTTTATTTAAATATCATAATATCTAGTAAATGATAGGGGACTTTGATTATTAAAAACTGGACATCGTCAACTACATCTTTGGCATTCACGAAGAATTTCCGACCAGCCACAATTTTTAAGGTGGTATCAGACATGAGTTTTGTTTTTAACAGAATAACATGTATCTTTATCAAGGCTGAGAGTTGGACATTGACCTCGCATTTATGAGACAGCTGTGTTGACCATTACCTAGTTGATTCCGCAACGCGTACGGTTACCCCGTCTCCCGCTATTGGTTGTCAACATTTGTTAGTGCATGACTTTCCGACTGGATGGAAGTCTGTAGAAATAAGAAGACTACGATCAATTGTGAGTAGTGTTCAACTTATGGTGGTGTTTCACACTTGACTTGTTTGTGATATGCAAGAAAAATAGACGTAGATGAAAAAACTTACAGAAGTAGGGGTCAAAAGCTTGTAATGAAAATTGGCCTGTTAACTTTACAAACACAGCCGTCGGTAAATGATAGTGCATACCGTGGTGCATAATGCGTGTGACATGAAAGACAAATCTCCGTAACTGCAATCTCTTGCTATGAATTATCGAGGTGAAGATAAGCCAAAATCATTCCGTTTTGAAGAATCACTAATGTATCGTTGTTTTTATAGCCGGTTACATGTATTTGTCTTGATTCAGGCAACTGTGAAATTTTCACTCGTAATACCGCATCTGTGTAGTTATCTGTTCTTCACACTGTTAAGGTGACCGTTTTAAAGAAGCCATTTTATCTTCAAAATTTTTATTCGGATGTTTATTAATTCCGATCCGTTTCACTTCAGATTTGCAAAAATCAATTATTAAATGATAGTTGAATTTTTCCCCGAAAATATCGCACCAAGGCTGTCGACGAATTTCGAAGAAGAGATGACACGGAACGATATTTTTTTATATTTCGTCTAACCAGCACAACTGGGTCTAAGCGAAATCAAGTTATGAGATAAATTTATTTACGGAAACGTGAGCCAGGTACGCTTCGGAATACGACTGTAATGATGTGTCGAACTGCCCCCGAATTACTGACTAAATTGAATCAATCGGAATAATGGAAGGGAGGAAATGAAGGTCAGGTCGAACGTAAAAAAACGGTTGGACGTAAAATACATTGCTCAATGAAGTTATTAAATTTCCAATGTTACTGATAATGAATATGGCGTATAACTTGTTTTCAACTGATGGTCCAAAAGAATTGTATTACTGCAGTACAACGGAGTGCCTTGCAGATGAGTTACTTTATTACTGGTTACCGGCGTTTACCGAACCGTGCCAACTCACTCATTGACCATTTAGAGGGGTAGACCTCCCAGCTCCCATCAGAACGTTTTGATATTACTTGTCCGGAAGGATGACCGTTTTCCCTTCGCGGCAAGCGTCCACATCACCTCCCTGATTGTTGATCTCTTCAGTAGGACGTTAATCATCAAATTTGCTGAAATGACAGTTGGAGGTTTTGTGATTTGATTGTTTATCGCTCTCTCCTGTGCAGACCGTATAATTGATTTCATGCACTTCAGACAAGATTGAAAACATTCCTACTTGAAAGGAATAACCAGACTATCCTCCGGTGTGCAGAGAAGCAAACCAGTATTGCACGATTAAGCTGTCTACAGAGCTCTTCGGAGATCTCGTCCTCGGGTTAACGGGACTGGTGGCAATTTTCAAGACTATACTTCTCCATTGGAACAGACATTTGCTATATGCTATATGCTTCTATATGCTGCTTAGACCTAAAACTATCGACCCAGATTTAATTCGGAGGATACAGAATTGTGATTGATTTTCACTTGGAGTATGGTCTCAGAACCCAAGCATTTTCGAATTATTTGAGCAGTATACCTAGTCATGTGAACAATTTAGACTATTCGTCAAAAAATCGGGTTAGTACGTGCTACAGTTGCATTACAGGATGATACATTCTCTCTGGTCGCGTTCGGTTTGGCCGAGGACTCTTCTGATATCCAGTCGCTTTGTATATTGTTGGTTGTATTTTTGAACCGTTTGGCTAAATGAGGTAACGTCAAATCAATGAAATGGTGTGTTAAAAAGTTGTTCCGGGTTTTCTCTTGATTCACCGTACTCGTAAACCTACTTTTGCCATACGTTTTATTTACCACTTAAATTAAGGTATCAGCAACGACGATAACTACACTGCTTCATCCACTCAAGCAGAATTCATACAAACTATATGGGAAACCTTCAGTATTTGTTTATGAATGTGTTGCGGTCGTTGTGTCATTGTTTTCTGGACTTCTTTCAGAAATCCACATAATCAAATTAGAAAGACGGTTTATGAATTAAGTACGCCAAAGCCTTTTTGGTGTTCAAAGCAGTTATACAGAGGAGAACATGTTTTCTGAGCACTGACAGAACCTTAGGGAGTGTTCCAACATGTCTATATTGCGATAGATCCGTCCTCAAGGTTTCTTCAATCTCCATGTGAGGGTGTGGATGATGTCATTGTTTGCACTTAACAAGTCACGCCAGATTGTTTTCACAAAGATATTCCGGAAAGTGATTTCGTAGAAAAAGTGTCTAATAATGTTCAGCTCAAGGTATTCAGATGAAACAAGAACACGACCTATCACTGACCCAAGATTACTCCACGCAACCTGAGGAAAACTCCGTCCCCGTTGTTCGACCGTTAGGATATATAACATCAGACTGGTATCTACATTGTCGAAGCAGACGAACGCCAATGTGGTTTAAGTTATCACCTGGGAACACTTCGCTTACGTTCTTTCGACTTGGAAATCGACGCTCTTCTGCAAAAGTGTTTCGTCATTAACAAATATCTTCATTTCTAAAACATCGGCTTTAGTGTATCGATCAAGAGTTTACCTATAATCAGAAGCCCATTTACTTGAGAACTAAGTGAAACCTGTTCACTGCTCTGCCAAAACAATGCTTAGCGTGTTGTGACAGATAAACGTTATCGACTTCCACCGCATGTTGTATCCCTTGAAGGTGAAGGGCTAGCAGGTTTGCCCAATGAATAATACTAGAGTGAAGATGCTTCAGTCATGTTCTGTCAAATATTGTCATACTATTGGTCAGTGTTATCAGACATTAATAGGACTATTGTCCCGACGTCTTCAGTAAACTGTATGCAAAGAAAACAAACTAAGGAGTATCAATAACAGTCATGCTAACAGAAGTATTCCTTAACTTGTCCTAGAAGACAAAAAATATGCTGCATCAAGCAATCCAACATCTTAGAGGAACAGTTAAGGGAATCCACAACACTGCAGAATTGAACGGGATAGGCTGGTAGTTGGACAACAGTTTAGTTGTGCGTCGACAGATCATGCTTGTCCTCATATCATAGCATTACTCAAATGAAACTAATCAACGGATAATGAAGATACACAAGCAGAGTGAGTGTGTTTTGGAAAAGGTTTTAGCGAGACCTACACCTAAACAAATTGACTGTCATCAATTGCGGACCCATTGGCTTGGTAAGAGTGGGGTTGACATCGCAGCGCCTGAATGACATATATTCAGCGCTCGTTCTGACTAACCGGAACAAGCATTGAGGTTTAATGGACTTTCATACTGTTGGTTGCAATTCTGAACGGCTGTCAAATTCACACCTCATAATTTTACTGGAGACTTGAGATGTATGAGACATATGTTGTGCTTCTACCTAAAAAAATTGACTTGTACGTCCACGTTCTCAGGATTGGTAGACGTCCTGTGTGCTCATCATGTCACGAGTTGGTTTAGTTGCGCCATGGTAACCGTGTGCTACTCACCAATATCACAACACGCCAACTATAGTTGCCAGGGTCTTTAATTTTCTGCTCCTGCTGATGATTTTCTTAACTACATCAACCTACTCTACGCTAACAATCATAAACTGGTCTCCGTGGTAAGCGTTTTGTAATAAATGGTTTATAAAATGGAGTAGATGTAAGACGTTCTTGTGTTGGTTAGGCTTGTCACCGAAACTCGCTATCACGACCTTTTCCAGCTCAAAAAGAAGTGAAATGGTCAAAACAAAACATCATGTTATCGACCACAAAGTTTTGTTTGACTTGATAAATGGACCGAGCAGTTGGCTTGCAATCTGTGCGCTGGCACGTGAATTTCAGGTCGGAGCACCTGGTCATTATTTCGGGGTTTGATGCAATACGGACAGATTCCCATTCATAACGCCGTTCTCAGTCAGCCACTGCGTCTTATTTTCAAACGTCCATAGTATCTCGATTTCTGTGCAACCGTTGTAGAAATTATTCAAGGCTACCTATCGGAGGTAACATGTAACCAATCGACCTTCGCGATAAGGTGCAGTGTCTGTCTAAATTAGCAACTCGCTTCAGAATCAACAAGGAGCAGAACGTTTCCTTAGTAATTACAAATGTTACTTTATTCTGTTTGTACCCGGCACTGCCAAGTATGTTTGCTTAGCTCTTCTGGGAACTCGAGAGAGCAAAGTCAATTGGTAAGCTCCCAAAAGAAAAAAACAAATTTGGAGTTTTCCTGAGAGATTTAATTGCCTGGTCAATGGGTAGTAACATGGTCGTAAGATGCTACTGTAATATACCGCAGGTGAAACGTTGTGCTTGTTGGAATGGTGACTAATTAGTCCCAGTTAAGTATGTGTCGTACAAAGCGATGACCTGAAAGGATGAGAAATCGGAGTTCGAATAATTGCTGTACATCCCCCCTGACTACACATCGTTGTCACAATTTCCTTCTACATCTGTGATCACTCTACTTATGAAG
Organism: Paragonimus skrjabini miyazakii; assembly: GCA_014338405.1. Classification (NCBI taxonomy): domain Eukaryota; kingdom Metazoa; phylum Platyhelminthes; class Trematoda; order Plagiorchiida; family Troglotrematidae; genus Paragonimus; species Paragonimus skrjabini miyazakii. Next base: position 23,184 of record JTDE01002832.1, on the reverse strand, counting down.
AATGCACACAACTGTTGCACTTTGTCGTTCAAGTGTCACTCCGGATCCAACCCCAAAGCACTTCAGCGTGACGGTGCGTGCTGAATTGCTAAGGCCAGGTTACGTCCATCGATTTACAATTCCTTTCTACCTCCAAACTGAAGGAATTATTCAAGATGATGATAGTGATTCAACCTGATGCAAGCAATCTCGGAGTTGACGTCTTTTTTGTTCCTTAGGGTTTACTAAGCACACCAACCAGATAGCAGCACAGACAATGACGAGTCATCGTGTCACATAATGAACGTCTGACTATTGCTTGTGCGCGTGAACCTATATGATACCAATAGCCTTTTCAATAAAACCGATCACAAATCAAGCGACCGGCTGGCGTATTGAACAACCAGACAACATGAATTGAACGTTACCGTCAGATACATCAATGTCAATACCAAAACGATAACAGACGCACTCTTAGGATCTAAATATGCAAGTTATGCAAAATAACTGAACAAATGAGAGTAAAATTAGGCTAAAAGGAAAGCTGTTGAGGTAAACGATCCGTTATACATAGTGGATCAACTGAACCTAGAACTAACCAACTCCTCATACAGGTAGAGGTTCAAAATGGTTTACGACCACGACGATTGCCATTACTTCTTACCGACCATGGGGATCGCCTAAGCTAACTTCGCCATTCTGACGTTTACACAGACTAGAAGGCCGTATTCAATCTACTACTGCGATGCGTGTTTTGGCCCATAATGTGTAAAATACTGATCGATTGCGTTCACCCAGGTCTCCTACGTTGATAGACTAAAGAAAAAGAACGACTTCATTAATGCCGATGTAATCTACTGTGGTACAATTATCCGTGCATAGGTAGGGAAGATATCCGTGCTAATGATCTACCATTTCAAATGACTTGTAGATGTCAATCAGTCGACTCAGTAGACAAAAAAACGGTTACTGACACCTTTAATAACAAAGACTCAGTACCTGTTCGGGTCGGTGTTTTGTTGGTTGGTATTGCACAAAATTTTATATAACCAGTGTGTCGGGCGTTTACAAAGATCCTAGTGTCAACCACAGAAAAATAGAATGATAGAGAGATATAATCACATGACGTGAAAGTAATTACTGGAGAAGACAGTAGTCATTGGTATAGATTGGCTACGACAGAGCTAAGTATGCAACAACCATTTAAGATTTCTTATGATAAGGAACCTATGGCTCAATGGATATCTGAACATCCGCAAATCAGGAACAATGCCAATCACCCGAAGAACATACGTAAAAAACGATGCGATCAAATGAATCACAGCGACAGGGGAACAAACGATATAAGGTGCAACTCGGCAAACAAAAGTGGCGCTTGTCGAAGTTTGCAAATCATGTTGAAGTAAGAGAACGTGGTTAATCAGAGATATCAGGCTTATTGACCCGTTTAAAACACGAGAGAGAGCACAGTTTATCGACCAGATTAATCGGACAATGAGTCATAAACTCAGTCAAAGTAGCGTATAAAATAGATAGGTCCGACGCGCGAGCAACCTTTGGAGAATTTCGCGACAAAGTTACCCTAAAACCGGGCTAGAATTATACCCTACAGTGTGAATGTTCACCCGATGACACGTGCACGCGAGCTGGGTGGCAGAGATGTTTCTGTTTTGAAGAACGTTCAGCCAAAATGTTGTCAGGCGACTTACAAAATCTGAGATATCGAGAAGTAATAGAAGGGCACAATAGAACGCTTGGAATGAATGATTAGGGCACATCGATATTTGTGAACCGCCAACCAGATTGTGTGCCACTGATCTTTATATTAAAGCATCGGTAAAATGCCATCTGTACCAAACTGGTATGTCCAATCATACTGTTTTAAATGTACAATAGTTTCCAGCCCCCATCTTTGTATGATAATATTTTTCACTGTTTGCAAGGAGACAAAGTTGAGCAACCGTCACATTGCTGATAACCAGACTGTTTTTCCTTCAACTGAATAGTAATCAGTCATCTTTTATCTCCTAGTTTGCAAACCAATTAGGATGCGTTGCTGGCCTGAAAACAGCCGTTACAGGAATAACGCTTGTTGCCATCGGGACGTCACTTCCGGATGCGTTTGCCAGCCGTACTGCAGCACGTTTGGACGAATCAGCTGATAACAGTATCGGAAATATCACAGGTACGTGTGGAAACCTTTTCTCATCGTGTAAATCACGAAACCTCTTGGGCGTCATCGTGCAAATTGCAGCAGCCCTTTTTTCCATCAGCCATTTGGAAGTACATAGGAGATTTTTCCGAAAGACGCTAAAACAATTATGATTAAACGACTTACACCACTTCTTTGGAAATATTTTGCGGATCTAGAGCTTAAGCAGAATGTGTATCCCTCTGAACTATCGGTAGTCATTACTTGAAATTCATTAATCTGCTTGAATGCCTCAAATGAAACCTCTATTTAAGCAGCATGTTCACTGAGCTTTGGATTCTGACGGAGCCCATTTTAGAAGAAATCTTAGTTGTTTGCAAATAGTCATGAATGATGAATAGTTTTTTGAAACAGAATGTCAACTATAGTCAGTGGTTGTGAATACATTCTTCCGAAGAATGAATACTATCGTTACACTTTGTTGTTCAAGTGTCACTACGGCTCCAACCCCCAAGCATTCCAGCATGATGGTGTGTGCTGCACTGCGAGGACAGATTACGTCCACCGATTTACAATTCTGGCATCTTGTTATTAAAAAAAGCAGATTATATTGACAAAATATATCACTTGGCTTACATTCCTCTTGGAAAACTCATGAAAGTTGGTTACAGTAGCCACAAGATAAAGTGGTGGTCGTTGTAATGACAGACCACGCTCACGATTCCCATGTCGAAAGGAAATATTGGTTTACTTGGAACGTCGATCTAAATCCCTCGTTACATTGAAACTGATGCCGTACGTTGTTGAAGTGTTTGTGTATACGTCTGATGAGATGTCATCATCCAACTGAAGATATGCCATACTGGTTGCCTCATAATCCACTTTATACAGTATATATGAAGCGGCTCATGATAAATATGCATGTAAAATAAATCGCTTCATATATATATATATATATTTATTGTTACATAAAAATATATACACATGCATGTACATATATCGACCAATCTGCAGAGAAGTAAGATAGTTCCAACATTGTTGATCAATATCAATTCATCAGGTGTCCGTTTGCTGTTAGTAACATAACACACCAACTTGATAGGAGTATACATAAATGACAAGAGCTTACTTACCTTCTAGCACCTGTACTCGAACTGTCTGTCTGAATGGGAAAATTTTCACCGCATGTGAGTAGCATTCAGGTTACATTGGCCAAAACCTGTACTACATTTTAAAAATCTGAGTAAGTACGCTTTTATAAGGTGCAGCGCGGTTGGTAGTTAGTACGTTTTGTTGCGTGCGTTAGCACACAACCACCGTGTGTGCTTATGTAGACTAGAGCTTTGCTTTGACTACCAGCCCGTGATGCTTGTCAGGATCGTTGCTTATCTAAACTGCGTCATGTGATCCTTATTCGAAGAATGATCGATGCGCCTAACTATATAGACTTATTCGCCTCTCATGGGTCATATCACATCATCATTGTCATCACCATAGACAGCAATACATCAATGGTTCACACTGATGCTTAGCTGCCACACAACCACGAAGAAGAGAAAAGCAAATCCTGTATAGGAAGGGGGGTAAAAAGAGAAGGGGAAGAGACTCAGCTGCTAAAAGTAGCTACGTCTATTTTCAAACATACAACATCAAGGCGCCTACCCCTTGCAGACAAACAACCGGGCTGTAAGTGACAGTAAGGCGTCATCTGCAAGACAGTTCCTTTACGGCCTCCACTGCCACGCATTATTAAATGCACTCACTTCAAAAACAACTCGGTCAAACAACGACAACATTCACGTCACCGAGCTCGGTTAGCCGCCATCTCACCTAACGTTTCAAGCCACCGACTCTGTGAGTCGTGATGACCCCAGCCCGGAAGACGAACCCGACCTACAGTGGACAACCTCTTCGTGAACGATTTCATTTGTCTACGCCAGGTCATCATCTGCCAACCTCACACCTTGCGCCAGTCGGCCGCAGCGTCAACAAAATGTTCGATATGGCCGACAACTCGCTGGCATCCTTAGCACATGACCTAACCACCTAACACTATGCAAGTGTAAGGACTGAACGAGGGAATCTGTTTGACAACCAGTGCCAGACACCCGCTTCCTAATCTCTTCGTTGCTCACTTGCTGGGACCACCCGATACATACGATTGAACACAGACATAGGTGGTCAGATACTCGAAGACGGTTCACGTCCTCTACCACGAGTGGCCATGTTTCGCTTCCATAGAATAATACAGCCGCCACTTTTGTCCGATATACACAACATTCCTTTGCCTGTGTAGTGGAACCAACTACTAAATCAACAATGTTACAAGACAATATACAGTGACTGTTTACGATAGATTCCTCCATACTAAGTTCGTTGTATGTTGAAAGAATATTCATCAAATATAACAGAGAAATTCCATCGAATTCAGTTTCCTCATTGTGTTAAAAGGGATTGTTGCCACAATGACCAAGTGAAAGCCTGAGCCAAGGTGTGTGAGGGCAAAGTGTGTATTGATTCAAACAATGAACAAGTGGTTTATATGTACAATGAACGTAATAGGTGATAAATGTAGTGTGTAGTAGGAGAATAAAAGGTCAAAAGACTCTACACGTAAGAACTGCTCTTTTCCTGTGACAGTATTCACTCTACGAGCTGTTGCCAACTCAAACTGGTGGACTTTTCAGCTTATATGATATTACTTTTGGTACAGGTGTGTGTAAGGCTTTCTGGGTACAATAATTACAGGGTTTTGTTGTGACTTATGTTTCTAAAGTAAATTTGCCAGGTTATTTTGAAGAGCTATGAGCGACCTGAAAACAACTGGTAATTGGATCTGTTTACGACTTCATTTTTCATCACATTTTTTCGAGTATTGTTGGGTTCCGTTCAACCGGATAATAATTATACCATAGTGAACATTCACATCTATCCCTACTCAGGACTAAACTGCATGTTGGTGTTGATGCTCAAAAATGCATTGTAACTGTTGACACGAGGTGGAGAGATATTTCGCAAAGTCAGATGTTTTCTTTCAGTGTTCATTCACCCGATGACGGTGTCAGTTGTTGCTCACATTGTTTTGCATCCTCTCGCATGCTATTGAATAAAACAACGCGTGTTTCATCACAATTGTGTGTGTACTCATAATTGTTTTATCTACTCTGATGTACAGAAAAAATAACTGAACGAATTAGTTTTACATCAATCTGAATATTTAGAAGGAATATGCCAACTATATGTTATTCAATACTTTCCTAAGGTTGTTTATTAACTCTCATTCAGACAATTCAGTATTATCTGAACAATTTTCACAGTACCGCATTAATGAAATGCAAATTATGAGTAAGTCATCCTTCCAAATTGGACAGACTACTCTGACTTGAAACTGTTGGGTTTCGAACTTAAACAAACGATCTTGAACATGACTTATGCTGGAAGGTAAAAATTTTCATTCCTTTTAAATAAAAGAACAATAGTTGGTTTGGTAAAGCTAAACGATCTGTTCTGTTGAGTTTTCATGAGTTACTGTGTGGACAGAAAAAGGATAAAAAAACTCATATAGTTATGTTGTCTTCAAGGTTTTGGTTTTTCTATTAATACGCTGGGCGTCGCTCGTCCCCAGCATGTAGTACTGGGCACGTACAAGAAGCTGACTTACTCTAGTGCTCCTCATACTAAACTGGATACTACACCCGAGTGCCATACAGAATGATTACGTCAACTGTTCATATTATTCCGCTAATCAGTTGTGGTCGCGCAGCGAAACAGCCGTTTGAAAAAATTCCCGTTATACTGCCTAAAATATTGCCTACTAAAAGTAGCACTTTGTCAGGTGGCAACTGACGATCAGTATTGCATTATTTACTGATATTCTGGTGAGCAGTCTGTTCCAGCAGAATGATTTACCGCAGTCTAACATTTTTCGTCTTAGACGTCGGGCTACAATTGTTTGAGTCTCATTCCATCATTTGGGTACAGATTTGTAAAACAAAGGCAAGGTTCATCCTGTACTACATGACTGATCATATTTAAGTAACGCCACGATTAACTGTGACAGATGTCGCTCTGGTGTTCGGCTACTGGCACATTTCATAGTGAGCAGGTATCTGAAGTAGCATGATCTACGTCTGATTGTGGAGCCAAGCGGAGAAAAATCCGATCCTCAAAATGAAACGCGATCAAATCAGTATGTTTGCAGTACTGTTAATCGATTGCACAAACCTTCTCACTGAATAAAATTAGCACGTTTGCAACAGTGGTCTGGTTCGTCTCAACCAGCGGGTTTTGAATGGTGGTCGAAGATGTACCCAATCCCTGAGGTCAGGAATGACCACTTGCGTTACCATCTAGTACTAACAAATTAGTTCGGCAAAACGGAGGAGGAGTGATTAGCGCATTTTAACTGAACGTCAAAATGCTGAGCAAAACCTGTCATCACAAGTTGGAGGAGGTTCTTTTCTCAACTCAGGAGTCCACTCTACTACAGTGCCCGTCAAAGTTCGCCGGCAATTAACGGTCCTGTGGTGCTGCAGTGTAACTCCAGATCTACTAGTGTAATTACAAAGTCTAAGTATCATGATCTATAGTATACATACCAAAAATTCGACAACAACCGCGCGTAATATTTTGACTTCTTTATTAATCAAGCTTTTCATATCTCCATCCAGTAAGCATGCCTTCTTACAAACCTCGGCATTAAACCCCGGTGTGTCAGCGCTGGTCTTAGATTTGGTATATTCATCCGGAATCCACTGTTATTCATCTGAAGCATTTGATACAACCAAAACTATGTTGTCGTCTGCGACATTTTATTGCTGTCTCCAGTATCTTTGGTGGTTTTCCAATGAAGTCAGCCATCAAGTGGTTCGCTTGTTTTAAACCTCATTTATGCCTATTGATCGAAAGTGAGCCCAAGGACAACCCCATAAGTCTCCTCAGAATAGTCAAGGTAGTCGGGATTAAAACAGTGTTGTCAGGATCGTCCGTATCAAAGGAAACTAGCAGCAGGCGCTGCGAAAACCTCGCCACTTCAATGAAATCGGGTTTTTTTTATCATCCAGTGGTTGATATCTACAGATCGCACCAAACTTACGTTTGGTAGTACAAGTTGATCAGTCTTATACCTCACTCCAGTATCCAACCTACGGTGAGTTATAAGGTCATTGTATCCGTTTTAAAAAAAACTTGTCGTTGACGCACTCAGTGCTCAACTTTTAAATCTATCTTCTTCGCCCTCTGTCAGCGATAAAGGTTTGTATCATTGTCACAGTAACTTATCGTTGGATTAACGCTATACACTCAATGTACCCCATGGGGTACCAGAAAGATTAGTCTCTATCCAGCAAATAGTCAACTTGGTTGTACATGACTATGGACTGTAACTTATGTGAAGTAGCCACC
>JTDE01002831.1:82846-97665 GCA_014338405.1 Paragonimus skrjabini miyazakii | reverse complement strand
TAGTCAGCATAGCCCGCTGGATCAAAACAGTACACAAGCCTCGCCAAGGTGGCATTGAAGGTCGGAGCTTTAGACGAGAGTGGATGGAACGCGATGGCGTGGCGTGTAGCTTCACCATGGGAATATGCCATAAGCTCGTTCACACCAGCGTTGTCCTTGAACTTATGAGAAACCCCCCGCTCCACGTAAACGAATCTTGAACGGCTGCCCTCTAAAAGCTTTTTAAGCTCAGGGACGGTACAAATTAGGCCGAAATGCCTGTCACATCATGTACTTCCTCACGGACTAAACTCATATAGGATACTCATCCCTTTTTCCATATTTTTGTACTTCTACTCCGGGGTTTCCCCGTGATCAGGCGGTTATAATTTGCGACTACACCACCTGTCTCAGTTTGACGAACAAGCTATCAGAACGTAGGCAGGTGGCATACAGTAGACATTCTTACATAACTACACTTACCAAAACGTGAGTGGTACTTGAAATCAGGGACAGTGAGATTACTATCCCTAGCTATTCTGCTTGCTGCGCTGACTCTTACAGACGGCGTATGATAGTACGGCTGTTTATTTCCGCCTAAACCTACTTACACCTTTTCTACACAGTGGTAACACATCCTCTGACATGTACGATGTTAACTGGCTGCCGGTCAAACTCCGTAGCCAATATTAACCGTTAATGGAAGTTATACACTGCTCAAACTTGGACTCATGTTCCGAGAATTACAACCTTCATACCATCTAGAAACTTATACTTCACATCAAAGCTCTTCAAACCCACCCGTTACGGATAGTCTCAACCCCTCGAGAGCAACCTAAGCTAGTTCGGGACAAGATCCCGGAAGCAGTGCTGACAAAGATCTGTCCTTACTAGTACCTTAAACAACTTGGACTCGGCACGTCGACACGCTCAACAGGCACCGTCCAGGACAAATATATTTTTGTTGGATCTCATTACCACAGATCGGGTAGAGACTTGATCTTTCCTTGGGGACGGTGATAATCCAATTCTGGTCATCGATTTCCTTTGCTACTGCATACAGGAACACGACCAAAAACAACGGGGCCAACTTTGATGGTACGCGGAACCAAGTGAGCCCGGTTCCCATATGATCGCACTTCGTCGTCTCAGATTTCCAACTGATCAAGTACACTATTCACGAGGCAGACAGGTCGTAGTTACCTCGCATGTTCATCAGGTGCTCCTTGTGCTCACCCCTACTACGGAGTATTCGCCGCCTTCTCGACCCTAGTGCACAATTGTTTGCACTACAACAGTATCCTGGTGAACCTGAAAATATTCAGACATTTACCAAAATTCGTAGTAGATACAAATCCAAAATCCGCCGTAACCACTATGTAGCGTGGTGCGCGGCGCTCAAGCTGGCACAAACAATCAAAACTTTCTTTTCGAATACATGCGTCATCGGAGCGAAAATCATCCCTCAGCCTTGTTCTTGCGTCAAGCGGGTGGCGAGGTTGTCTCTGTGATGCAGGAGGTCTTCAAAGTAACTAGGGTTCCTAGGTCGCTGTTTATACTACGGCGACTTCATCTGCACCCAGCGGTAAACGTTTTGGTTACTCTTTCAACCAGCAGAATTATCGATGGGCGATGTGCAGGATTTATTATAAAAGTGTAATTCATCCAGCTCCATGGCACCAGGACAGATTCACGGGGCTGGTGGAACGGGTATTCCGTGCATGATACTGGGGAGCTTCATCAAGCGTGTAGTACCACAGCATAATTGCGACAATAATCTGGGTACTGTAGCCCAGCGGGTGTTTGTACCAAATTCGTTGTGAATGAACAACACGCTTCCCTTTAAGGACATTTCACTCGGAGAAAGGACCACGGTTTAATTACAGAAGACATTTACACTGATTTGTTGGGGCTTCAGCCGAGTGTATTGCGGTCCGCTCTTACATAACTTAGGGGCATATGGTTTTCCGGTGAAGATTCTGAGTAATCAAAACTTCAGGTTTAAACCTGTCTCCACCTGCTCTTCTTTCACACCCATTCCGACAGGTGTGCCTCAAGACTCTGTCCTAGGGCTCCTGCTAGTTTTAATTTATATCAGCGACTTTCTAGAGGTGATCCCCAGTGGCGTCCTTGCTGTATGAAGATAACCTTAAAATTTGGGGCGCACGTGGACCTAACATCCGTTACACTCAAGCTGGCCGCTCTGGCTTCCGTTATCTTTTTTACATGCTGACCAACTTTGTGCAACCGGAAGACACAGGGAACAGGTGAGATATTTAATTTTCATGTACACTGATTCAATCATTACCGTATTAAATCCAGTTTTTACGAGAGCCTTCTCATTAACCATTTTGAAGACAGATTGTCTTCTCTACCGTTGTATTTTGAGAAAGACATTTTCGGATCAACGAGTTACGCGTAACTCGTTGTGAACTTGGATCTTTCGCGAACGATTCAAAAGCTACCACTAGACACATGGAGGTGGCCAGGAGAGTCTGTGGTGATTCAGCGAACACTGAAGAAGAGAGATCTAGAGATTCCGATGGAAGTGGACTTCAGACCTTTCACCCAAACTATAATTATGGCCCGAACTGCCAACCCAGCTCTGTTTCCATTTAAGAAGAGGGTAGACTTCTGAGAACCAGATGTCCGAGTACCGTTGGTTAGAACATATGTGCGACCGTATCTTGAATACTGCGTGCAAGTCCTAGAGTCCAGAACTTTTTATGCGTGCAAATGCGATGGAAGGAGTACAATGTCGATGCCTCTGCCCTATAACCGCTACAGACGTGTAATTTAGCAACCTGGTCGGTAGATTAAGAGCCATCCAATAATACTAAAGTCCGTAATCGTATACCGGCCCCCCAACACAATAAGGCTACTAGTCTAGTTGGCCTCGTGTCGGTGCCCTTTAAGGAAGATGGGGAGGAGTCAGTGAAGATTTTGACTCAGTTATTTTGACTTGTGTGGATAGCGGTGGCCACTTCTCCGTCCTGAGGACACTCGATATTCAAGAAATGAGGCCGGGGCTCTTGCAAAGCTCATAGGGGGATTAGCTTGACCTCAATCATCATTGGAACTGTGACATCCATTATACTTCTTCGACTCATCAGAGCTCGCAAGACAAGCATTTGGAAAGAACGGACAGGGCTTAGCCTTGGTCGAGGATGTATTGTTCGAATTTTTACTCTCCGCCAAATTCTGGAGCATCGTCTCGTATGCCAGCGGCCAACAGTTGCCGCATTTCTCGACTGTGAGAGTGCGTTTGGTTCGGTGAAAAGATCGACACATTTTTGTTTACTCAAACACAAAGAATGTAGTCGTTTTTGGCGGAGTCTTCCTTAAAACATGTAAACTTAATGGCGCGGGGCAGTAAAGGCCGTTACAAAGCTGTCTTGCTCATGAAACCCCTCACTTATAGCTCAATTGTTTGTTTGCAAAGTGTGTGCAGATTGATGCTGAATGGCTAAATACAGACAGGACTATTTTTAGTAGTTAGGTCTCGTTGCTTCCTCTTATTTTTTTTATCTCTTTCTGTACAGGATTTTGCCATCTCATTCAGATTTGCGCGACCGTTGAGCATCAGTGAGAACCACTGAAGTAATGCCATCTGTGATGTTGATTAGAATGATGGGAACAGCGTCGACCTGCGAAGTTGTTCGTTAGACTTAGGAGTATAGACTATCAACTAAGACCTGGATAGTTGGGTTTGTCTTCTATAGAAAAACACAAACGTTGAGACTGGATTGAAGCTTTTAAATTGCCAAACGATTTGATATTGGTGAGCCGCTGTTTACTCGCGCTGGAAACCCAACGCATCAGGAGCATGGTCGGACACTCGTAAAACCGGGCACCAACAGAAAGGTTTGGGCTTACTCCTCTTGTTGAGTAGTGAGCAACTGAAGTGAGTTGCTAGTAAAAGTAGTGGTAGCCGCGACGACGAAATATTTTTAGTAAAGGTTTGATACATGCAGACATCGGCGTTTCCCGCGTTATTTCCTGGAACTGGAAATTGGACTATACTTTACTCTTCTCTTTTACTTTCGATTTCTGTCTCTTTCAGTTTCTTCTCCCCTACCACAAAACTTGTGATAGCTTCTGAAATATTTTTTTACCCGTACCTTCCTACTCGTGTACCCCGAGAAGGGACCACAAAGACGAAGTATGGACGAGGCAGGATTGCATCAGCAGCGGCTGTGACTCAGCATACCAATTTGATAGGTTGTCACACTAGTCCGCGACTCTCCTGACCACAGTCACACGATATCCTAATATGATTTTTCTGTGGAATGAAGCAAAGCTTTGTCTTCGCAAGTTGCTGTAGCATCGCGGGATCCGGAAAGCTCACAAGTACAAGAACCCGGAAACTCCCTGACAATCGCCGCTATTCCTGTGACCTGATCCGATCTGAGAACCATCACAGTTTAGTGTTTTTAACGGTGATTCGTATACTAGTTCGAAAATAATTTTTCACCTTAGGTTTGATGTACCACTGTTTGTAACGCGCAGTCAAAACCAGCAAGCGCGTACGAACCGAATTTGATCCGCGTGACGGAGCGTTCTGCTGTGTTGTTGACACTGTTTTAGTTTCGTCTGTGCATGTCCTGTGCATGGCTTACCGGGCCTTTGGTTCATGCTTGTTTGTGTTGCCTCCTTTTACAGGATTGTTGTTGGAACTCCGACTTTGGAAGAACGCTGTTCCTTGGTGTCTCCACGTTGCCCTAAAGCCGGTCCGCAAGTATAAGGTACAACCACAGTGAAGACGGCCAGCTTGTAAGTTACCATAATCAGTCTGGCACTCTAATATAGTATGTCGTTCATATTTTGTGAGCTCCTTCAGCGTGTAAACTGAAATACAGTGCGCTCCAGCTTACTCTGTTACTCTTGCGATTACATTACCAGGTCTGTCAGCCATTTTGAATACTTCTCATTCTTCATCGCGTAGAAACGGTTCAGTGGATTGACCGGTTTAGTGACGGAAGTGCGAATCGAGGCCGTTGAGTGTTCCGTGTTTCAGAATGTTTATGGGCAGGGTTCTTGATAAAAGCGCCGCCATCGGATGTTTCACGAATAAGCAACGGTCCCCGAATAAGGTCAGCATCATTCACAACGACAGGGCATCTGTAAGAAAACTACTGAAAGTGGCGGCGTTGGAAGGCGAAGCTTAGGTTGCCCAGCTTTGCTTTGCAAAGATTGGGTCACACGTGTCGTCGGCCGCACTGTACATACGCAGAGGTTATCAAGTGGGCACGGAGGAAGACCAGGTTAGGGCCACCCGAGAAGGCCCTAAAAGAAGGGCTGACGCAAAGATTCTGGCAATACCTACTATTCGTCACTAACTCCTCTCCTCATTCCTACGGGGAGCATGCCTCCATTCTTCAACCCTCTTCTGCTTTCTTTCTGGTATTACTGTGTATTGAGATGGCCCTAAGTTGCATCCATACCGACCGTCCTAGTCTGATAAGTGGGCTTTTTATTCATGAACAAACTGTGGAGCTAAAGATAAATTTGACTTGACGAATTTTTGAAGGGAATGGAAAGCCACTCTATTACCACAAATTATCTGCGTGGAAGCGCTATTTCTATTATAGAAGGCTCCAAAAGCTCTTCAATTACTTTTGCCATACGGAATTCATCCTGTAGCATTGCTGCTACTGAAGTACCATCCACTGCAGCAACGCCATAGGGGCTCACCGGACAGCACGTTTGGCAAGTTTTATTCGTTCTATTCTTGATCCTGTTATTTTCTTAAACTTTATAAGGATTGCAAACCAGTTAGCTAACATGAAATGTGCGAGTAATTCGACTGCCGACGTTTGTGAGACGTGTTCGAAGGAAGTAGGGTCTAGCAGTAAAGCCATGGCCTGCGACTTTTGTAACTACTGGGTTCGCTGTAAGTGCGACTCCGAGTTCCCCGCAGATTTGTATTCAAGGCTCCGAGGCTCACCCACTCCGGCCCTCAGATATTATTGTGTGGCATGCCGACTAAACATTCGTAAGGACAGCATCTATCAGGATACAGACAGAACAAGCGAGTTAATCAGTTCCTCACCCTCCACAATATGAAGTCCCGATAAGCCGACACCAGGCAACCTCAGTCCGGCTACACACAATTAAAGCTCGCCATCTCCTGTGCTAGCCAGTTAACCAGCTTCGGCAGACCGTACTAAGCGGGAGCGTTGCAAACGCATTGTTACTGTGTCTTAGTAAGCTGATGCGTCTAATTCACTCGTCGGCACGAACCAGGAAAGCTCTGAGCCGTTAGTCGAGAGTCGTCAACACACAGCCGTCCCCAGGCTCAAAACACAAGACACAAATACACCCAGGCGTAGTCACTGTCCCGAGTTCGCTAGACATAATCTCATTATCCATAACGCTGCAGAAAGCGAAAGCACGTTGCTCAACCAAAGAGAAGCTGATGATCAGTTGCATTGTGGACCTCTTTGTGATCTACTTAAGTTAGGCGTGCAAGATAAACCCACGCTATACAAGTCTCACCAAGACGGACGCCCTCGGCCAATCGGTGTCACGCTCGGCCAGCTAGAAGACGCTGAGTAGGTTCTCTTAACTGCATCTTCCTTGTCCAGACTCAATGCTTTTTGCCTAAGAACAAAACATGACTTCTCTAGGGTGATCAGGAGGACTCGACGAAACGCATATCACAACCTGCGAAGTACCAAGTACGATTGAACTTGTAATTTAGTTGTACACGGTGTAGAGGAGCTGAAGGATGCGCATGCATTGCACGCGCACAGACACGACATTGGCCGGTGGTAGTTTATCCGAGCCAATCAAGACTTAGACGTAGGCGAATATGAAACATGGCCTATCCAACGCCTTCCGCGTCCGGTACACCTGAGCTCCATCTTAGCCCCCAGACTATTACAAATCCCTCTCTTCACAAGAGATATGTTTTCCGCTGCGGTATACGCTAAAAAACAGCTTCCCATCTGAGATCCGACTACATGCAGATAAACCAAGGTCTGCGCGTGGAAGACCTTATGCTGGTGTACCTTCCATGACGGCAAGTGTGATAAAGGTGGCCAAGATATCGGAGGTCATCAGTAGCCCACCACCTCCAGCACAGCGAAAACCTGGTACGGTTGATCTCAAAAGGGTCGGCCTAGCTCAGGTAGTACCCGTTACACGTCTGAAGGAGGACGCTATCCCAGATAAGGGTACGCAGGTACACGTATCTAGCTGGTGGCGCATGCTTACTAATGTTCTTTCGCTGGAGAACAAGGTACAAGAACTGCGACAGCTTGTCCACTCAACGAAGCCCAAGATCGTAGGTGTATCGGAGACATGACTAACGCCGGACATATTTTATCAAGAGACAGAACTTACCGGTCATACTATCTTTCGCAAGGATCTGTTAGTCATCAGAGATGGGGGTGTAGCAGTCTACGTTGGTGCCGAATTGCGCGCAGCCCTGAAGAGATACCCAACCCTGCTTTCAATTTAAGAAATCCTGTGTATAAATGTTGGGACACCTCACTTATCACAAGTCATTGTCGATGTCACTTATCGTGCCCCGTCTGCGGCCCCAGAATGGGGTGAAAGAAAGTACAGTGCCATTAGACGGGCCGTTGCAATCTCCGGACATCGCACCATCGTTCTAGGGGACTTCAGCCTCTCGCATGCAGGTCTCTGGCGGACTAACGTCTGGTACTGCGGCCACGGAATTCTACAACCTCGTGCAGGAAGTAGGACGCACCGGGCGTGTTAATCAACCCGCAAGGTGGAGAGAATGTGACAGACCATGCCGACTAGACATGGTGTTAACTACTGAACCTCATATGGTGGATACAGTCGAAGTTGGTGCGCCATTAGGTGCGAGCGACCATACCATAACCAGTTTTGGCCTAATATGCGACGTCAATATCGCCCGCCCCTTACTGTCGGCTCGACGTAATTTCAGACGAGCCAGCTTTCGAAGGGTGCTGGAACACTTATCCCAAGCTAACTGGCCACCACCAGAAAAATGTAGCACGGTAGACGAACATACGGAGCGTATTATGCTACGCCTGAACACCGTGATAACTAGTTCCTTCCCACTTCATACTCCACGCCCCACCTGCAATTTGTCCTGGCTCAAACCATCGACCGAGCGTCTAGTGAAAGGGAATTGGGCATTTCTTTTCAAATGGGCTGGCGCCTGACACCTGGCATACAAATGCTTTCGTGGTCAATACACAGCGGCCGTACGCGTTAACCGCAGGACTCACAAAGTGTCACTTGCGAGATCCAGCGCTGATCGCCCTAAAAGATTTTCCGGGCACATGGCCCCACTGACCAGGACCTTCAGGGCTCTCTACCTCTAACCATGAGGCAGCTGAGATATTACGTGCTCAGTGTGCATCTGTCTTCAGCAACTCCGCTGAGACGGAACCATGCACCACGGTTTTTTGTCTTGATCGTCTCTCGAATTCGTCCCCTACCTTTACCTCGGCTAACGTACGCGTCAAGTTACTCCTGCTGCGCGTTGATAAGTCGCCGGGGTTTGACGAGGTACCCCCACAAATGTTGAGAGAATGCGCAGATGAGCTGTCGGAACTGCTTGGTTGTTTATTCAAACACTCATATTATACCGGTTGTATTCTGGTCACTTGGAAGTACAACGTCATCTCTCCCATCTACGAGAGGGGGATCAAATGAACGTCAATAACCCCAGACCGATTGCTGTACTACCAGCCACGCTAGTAGCGATGGAGAGAATAGTAGACTACTTCATAAGAAACTATTTAAATGCACACTCAATGTTGGTACCGGAGCAGCACGGCTTCAGAAATGGTCGCTCATGCACGACCAACCTACTGATTGTCGCTGACCCGTGGGCGGAAGCTGCTGGGGAATGCCGCCCATTTGGTTCTGTGTTTCAAGACTTCACAAAGGCGCTCGATAAAACTGATCACAGTGCACTACTGGACAAGTTGAATGATATAGGCTTATGCAGTGAATTTTGCTTTTGGCTCAAACAATACCTGTCCTGTCGCACCTACCTAGTTAGAGTTATTGGTAAGCTAGTCAGGCCGTTCAACGCAATAGCTGGTATACCACAAGGCTCCATCCTGGGTCCTCTATTATTCAAAGTCTACGTAAACGACCTTCCAGGCGTGAGTAGCTCCCCCCTTGTGATGTACACAGACGGTACGAAACCATGGCGCGTCTCATACAGCGATGAAGACACAGAACACTTTCAAACAGGCCCATGTGCTCTGCATCTCTGGTCCGTGGATAACCCATTACACTTCAACTGGTCCAGGTTGGAAACTACGCACGCTCGTCATCGCAGCACCAGAGCATGTAGCATTGATGGTGCTACCCTAGCCACCGTCCACCAGGAAAGCGACCTAGGTACCGTCGTTACACTGGACCTCTCCCCAATACTACCATTATGCTATTGGAAAAGAAAGCCAGCATCAGGCTAGCTATGCTTAGTAGTATCACTGGGCGTGTCCCAGTCGACAGATTCTTACGCATCTACAGTACACTGGTAAGGCCACTGCTGGAAGTCAAAATTCAGGCATGTGAGCCGTAGTGGAAGAAATATGTCACTGCTCTAGAAGCTATCAAAAGACGGGCCACTTAGCTGGTTGAGGATCTATTTTTCTTGTCATATTAAGACCAACTGTTGAGGCTGGAACTATTCCTCCTAGCCTACAGGCGTGTGCCGGGAGACTTTGTATTGACATTCATAGTCCTATGTTCCTCCAGCCACCCCAACAAATGTCTTTTAACACTCGCCTATACAGTGAGCCTCGGGGGCCATAAGTACAAAGTACCTATACCACGTAGTAGCCTTTTATGCAGACGGCATAGTTTTGCTGCCCAGGTCTGTTCGACAAGGAACGCACTTCCAGCGATGGTAGTCATGGCAACGTCAACCGATTCACTCAAAAGGCAACTAGATCAGTGGATTATTCCAAGATTGAAGTTGACAGTCGCACACGTATAGCCCCATGCACCTCCATTGTTGTCATTTCCTTCCTCTCTCGTCTTTTCTCAGTCCCTCCTACCTTCTCCATATAGTGTTTCCATTGTTGTGCAAAAACATTATAACCTTCATAGTGTAGCACGCAAGCCGGCCGTTTCTACTCGGGTTGTCCGTTACGCCTGCGAACCAACTCTGGGATAATGTGGAGACACTTGGGGCAGCGTTCTCCCGAAATAGGGGTTCCAACAAATATCCCGTAAAAGGAAACAACAAGAACGAGCATGAGCCAAAGGTCCAGCAAGCCATGTACACGATTTACATAAGCGATAATTGAGACCGCGCCGACAACACAGCAGCACGCTCCGTCAACAACTCAAATTCAATTCGTGCGCACCTGCTGGTTTCGGTCGCAGATTACACAACTCCCCTCTTCGCTGAGCATCGTCCCCAGTGCTCCGAACCCTCTACACGCCGGCTAGTGTTCCTGTTGCCAGGGGACATTGCGTGCCTACGGGTCCTCCGCCCATTTACTTATCACCCCTTCTCACTCTTATTTGTATCTTGACACTTTTTCCTGATCGTAATACTTTTTTAATCCAGATACCTCTTTTTATTCACGTCACTCTTCTTTTTACACTGACTCCTCTTTTATCCTGACATTACTTTCTTCATCCTGGCAGGGTCGCCAAAATGCAACATGCAAGCCGGCTGTTTCTCCTCGGGTTGTCCGTTACACTTACGGACCAAATTTGGGGCAATGTGGAGACACCAGGGGACAGCGTTCTTCCGAAGTAAGGGTTTCAACAACAGTCCCGTTAAAGGAAGCAACGAGAAACAAGCATGAGCCGAAGGCCCAGTAAGCCATGCATACGACTTCCACAAACGTAAACTAAGACGGCGTTGATAACAGAACAACAAGCTTCGTTACACAATTCAAATTCAACCTGTGCGCGCTTGCCGGTTTCGATCGCACATTACAATAGGGACCCGACTGCTGCTAGCTGCTTCAACAATGAACACACCTCACATACTCTCACCATTTCAGCAGCTCACTTGATCGGTGCGAGCGGAAAACAACCAAATGAGAGGATACGTTGTGGAACCACAAACTCCGTACTACTGACGTTTATCGTAATATCTCGGGGCGGGATACTATGCAAGTTTTATACTCCTAGCTCCGCAAGAAACCAGTGGAACCGTTGAAGCTAAGACGGCATACGACAATCATCCCCACAGTACGGCTCTCACAACAACAGGATCGATATCAGAGGCTGGTGGTAATGAAGCCTGTATCCCTGTCTAGATCGTTCATCGTGCAGATTTCAGAAGGGGACGCCTGGAAGGTGGTCACTACCTGCGCTATATTTACTCCTTTTTTCTCTGCAGTAGCAATATTCCCTCTTTTGTGTCCGATGATGTTCTGGTTATAGATAGAGCTTTGTAACCACGATTTGCCGTTATTGGGATTTATCCGCCGGTCGCTTTCTAGCTCTCCATTGGACGGGCGATAGTTCAGCACTGCTCCCGCTTGCTAGTCATGGATGATTTCAACACCCCATAAACATATTGGTAAAAACATGCTGCAAAAGATAGCTCTGACTCAGCTCTGCGTATTAAATATGTTTACCTTAATGGATAGTCCGGCGGAGGCGAAAAGCAATGGCCTCACTCAGATGCTATCCTCTTCCATTTCGCCGGGGCTTTCAGCCGTCTCCCGTGTGGCAGTTGCAGGCACAACCTGATTCTTGTGGCACCCAGGTAGAGCTTCTTCGCTGACGATGAAACATTTGGGGTGGAAACTAGGTCAGGTCCTTCATCTTCCTCCCCGTTTTCCACCGGGGTTCCCAAGGTTCAACGCTCGGTCTCCCTATGTTTCTTACTTGCATTAAAGAACTGGTTGAATTTTCAAGCAGTGTTTTTGTTTACGTCGCTGACTTAAATATCTCGAAATTTAGTCAATCCAACGCAGTGCACCTCAATGTTTACGCGACCGAGCGCTGGTCAGTCGACTGGAGTCCTATCTCAATGATAGTGAGTTTGCACGAGTGTTACTCGATGAGGACCTTGGCAGTGCAGTTAGTGTAATATACATCACGAAAATCAGTCAGAAGAAAGGTCCAGAAAGCTGGCTTTTGTCTTACTTATCTTTCAGTCATCGACACAAAGTAGTCGTTTTCTATTTTTGGTTGATGAAACGCACCTTTCCCACCAACCAGGAAAGCATTTTGAACACTTCACTGGGTTAATATAACATCGCTGCTTGAGTGCGCAAATCACGTAGTGTACAATGGCTTGAGGAAGCACATACTCGCTACTGAGCGCGTTTAGCAAGCGGCTACCAAGCTCCTCACTGATTTGTGACATGTGACACATGAGTCACAACCCGAAATTCTTGATTTATACCCACTTCAATTCTGATGGCTGTGCGGTGCCTTAATTCTCACACACCTTTCTTCAGCAGGGCACTGGTTGACTAGTCCTTTGCATTAGAGGTTGATGACAGCCAGCGGGCTATGACAAGAGGCCCTAAAAGCTCCCTCCTGGGACCTACTTTAGATAACAGTTTTTTCCTTACAGCGTTGTTAATTACTGGAACGACCTTCTGTCTGAGATCGTTATTTTCTCCTCTTGATAATTTTTTAGAACTTAGTTTGATTCTCGCTTACTAAGAATTGTATTTGACTCTTAAATTTGCTCTGTGCTTTGCACTTGTAATCCGTGAGTGCGAAGGGGTATTATGGTTTCAGCGACTGTCTTTCAGATTAGCGGGCATCAACCTGATTTTAAGTCGGCGAAATGACTGCATCTAGGTGACTAGGGTCTCCGGCCTTGAATCGGCGTATCAGAAGTTGAAATCACTGAAAGCCCTTTGGGCGTCATACAATACGTGTAGTCTTTGGTTCACCTGATTCCACAGATTGGCGAACCCGTTTACATCATATTTTATGGTGTGCATTCTCGTCCAGTGAATAATTTTCCTTCTCGTCGTATTGCGCTTTGAGGGCGTATAATGTACAAGTATACATATATATTGAAATTGTGTATTCCATTTGCATTCAATCGGTCTCTATGGACAGTAGAGATCAAGCCAGAATTTTCATCTGCTGTACCACTGATCACGTTAGTTGTTCCTGCCTTTGAGGATCTTGACCCAGAGCTGTGGTGCGCTGTGTTTGGAAAAGAGTTTGGCAGCCGGTGGACAACAAGTGATTCAGACAATTTCTGTCAGCTTACGCTACGTCTTCCCCGAGAAATGCTGAACCTAGTGAGCGACATCTTACTAAGCTCGACGACCAGTCGTCGGACCGTTCAAGCGAGCAGCTCTCAAAAACCATAGCCGTCCGATAAAATGCATTTTAAACAACGGTCGTAGTTTGGTGGCAAGTAGCCATGATTTTTCTTCGAGATTTGCGACACACAGTGGGCAAATCACAATTGCCAGTCTTTTTTGCCAGAGTTGTGGATACAACGACTACTTGAATGTACAGAGGATATATTATGTGTGTTACCGTCACGTCCGTTGGGTGACAGCGGATTCGGCCGATGCAGTACCCGAACTTTTTTGAGGTTCAACGCCGTCGCCGCTAGTTGGCAGGTAGTTACCTCCAAACAATCCTACTGATAATTTGTTGGCCAAGAAGGATGTCGAAATAGCAGTCCTGCCTAAAGGACTTGAAGATCGTTAAGACAGTCCTTTGGAATCAACCGCCGAGATGGCTCAGTTGCGACGTGGGCTGGCTGGTCTTTATACCAGTATTCAACATACCAAGTCATCATCTAGAATTCCTCCGACGCGTGCCTAATCACCGCCCAGATAACAGACCAGCGATCTTTGTTGATACCATAAGACGTATAATTAGAACACTAGAGGTTACCGATCACCATGTAGCCGTCGCGGTAACCAGGGTTCAAATCGGCACGCCGGTGCGTTACGGCGACGGCAGCCATAGGTCAGTCAACAGCAGTTGCGTTTTCTTTCTGAGGGACTTTACCTCCAAAATGAACTAAGTCAATACAGTAGTGAAGATTATTGTCATCTCGCATTTGGCGACGTATTTGCGATTATAACCTGACACTACGCCCCGAGCTGCAAATGGTACGCCCATCAAAACTATCGGCTGTCGACTGCTGAGTCTAAACCTCGGTCTTCGACATGATTTTTGTTGGGTTTTTCTTGTAACTGTTAGTCTTTTCCCTATTATTAATATCGACTTCCCCCGACATTTCGATTTGCTTGTCGACGCACGTCGGTCACGTTTGATTGATACCCCACCAAAACTCAATGTTTGTGTCGAAAAATCAGACGGCTATGATCAACCTAATTCTATACGATCCCGCAGTTTGCGAACTTTATAGGAAACTCTTATTCGAGTTCCCTTTGACCCGTTAACGAACTACCGGCTGCGAAAACCGACACCGCGCATCATAGTGCTAGACGAGGGCTGTCAGTATGAAGTCGTCCGCATCGCTTGGCTCCCGATAAGGTGAAAATTGCCGAAGTCGAATTTGAGCAAACGTTTCAACTTGGCGCTATCCGTTCGCTCACTAGTACATGGGCTTTGCCGTGTCACATGATACTTAAAACGACTGATTGCGTTTGGCGCCCATGGGGCGACCATCGGGCATTGGAAAACACAACCACTCCTGAAGGGTATCCAATTCCTCACTTTGAAGAGTAAATGGCACGCTTATCGGGAAAGCGAATATTTACTCAAATCGGTCTAGTGCGCGTTTACAACTAGGTTCCTGTAACCCCCAAAGACACCTGGAAGATGGCAGTCATAACACCTTTCGGGCTTTTCGGAATTCTAGGCATGCCATCTGATCTGAGCAACGTTGTTTAGACTCTGCAACGCAGTGTTCACGACGTGTGTCGCGCACGACACACAAAATCAAACATGAG
>JTDE01002831.1:46938-59808 GCA_014338405.1 Paragonimus skrjabini miyazakii | reverse complement strand
GCACCCCCGACCGGACCTGAATCATGCCTGTTCTTCACGTATCTGGCTTCCTCTGGGCTTAGTGAGACGACGTAAAATGAGGCCAGTAAGCAACTTGGACGCAGTAGACACCAAACTGATGCCTCTGTGGTTGTCACATAGACTTCGGGCCCCCTTTTTGAAAACGGGAATGATTGTTGATAGGCACCAATCACGAGACATTCACTCAGTCTCCCAGATCGTCTGGAGTAGTTTTGTCAGTTCTGATATCAACCTCTCCCCACCATCCTTGAAGAGAGAAGGAGGGAGGAGGTCTGGACCAGAAGCCTTATTACGCTTTAATGATTTAAGCTCCAGGACCACTTCTGCTTCCGACGGAGGACCGTCTGGAGTGCAATAACTGGCCATTCATGTACCGTCGTCCACATGATCTGGTTGGGGCCAGCTGAACTGTTCTTCAAAATGTTCAGCCCACCCGTCAAGTTGGTGCGATTGACTGGTAATAAGTGAACCATCTTTTTCACATATGGTCTCACTTACACCGACTTGACGGCCAGTACAACCACGGATCAGGGAAAAGCTTTCTGCCATTGCCAGATAAAATGGCTTTTTCCATCTCTTTTGATTGTTCGACCAAGTATTGCTCACGGTCTTAAAACTTAAACGGTGCCTCATTACAGCTTGAGCGTATATAGGCGTCCTTGCGAGGTGATGTGCCCACTTTCAGTGGCCCAAGATTGACAGCTTTCGAACTACTTCCCCCTTTCGTGTCCCTGAAATGTATTTGCCAGTTTTGTACGCACGGAAAATTGAGTGACTTTTTACGTTAGCAGAGAACAAAAAAACTCCTAATTCACTCAAGGACAACGCTGTTCGAACGAACCACACCATTTTTCGAGGTGGCAGAGATCACCCCAACAGATTCATACGGTTTTGAGCTTTGGAATAAGGTTATATTTAATAGAACTCTTTAAGAAAGATGGAGGTTTTTACCATTGTCGTGGGTTAGTCCTTCAAATCCACTGATCTGTGCTGGTAGTTGGCCGTCTAAGGAGACGGAAATAACCTTTTCCGTTCTGGACGAAGACACGTGGGTTGATCCCCATGGTTTACACTTGGAAGTGGAAATTAAGGCCTCTGCATTGCGGTGTCGCTATTGGTATGTTCACCAAGCTTGGCATTTAGGTTACAAACGTTCCATCACCAAGTAAGATGACGTCATCACTGCGTAAATGTTTCAGCGTATAGTTTTTGAGCGTGGAATTTGAGGTCAGCCTCGTTGGATGACCTCGTCCTAGCAGACCGAGAGCGCCTTTCCCGCGCTTGCAATAGGAGATCAAACGAGATCCCCTTTAAATTAGCATGAGCCGCCTTCATGTTCATAATTTTATCGAGCACTGCCCAAGTGCTCGATTTTCTGGATGACGTCACAAGAGCTCCAGTTTATTTCTTGGTAGCTTCCAAACGAAGTCTGCTCGCCTAAACTAAAGTTTTTAAGTCTTGAAAGAATGAAGTACTTAGTACTGCCCTGGCCTGGAGAGGATGTGGTCGGAAACTGTCCCCCACCTTTTCCTCTCCAGAAGTGCCTTATCGTTCATATTTATGACGATTTCCTCTGTCTGAGCAACAGGTAATACCATTGTGTTTCTGGCAGCCATCATTACAGGAAGAGCAAACACTGCATTTTCTTTCCGTGAGTTTCACTCTGACTTTACTTCAGATAAAGTCTTCTATCTTTCAGTCAGAGCTTTTTCTGCCGTGGTCGTGTGCAATACACTGACATTATCGGATATCTTGTAGACACATGCGCACTTGTCTTGTTCTCTCCAAACTGCGGTGACGAACAGCGGGTCGACAACATGCCTGAATGGACTGCAGCTTCCTCTGGACAGGCAGTTCATACAAATAAATACCACGGTCGGTAAACTGAGCGATATGTACTGACTGCGTATGTGGTCACTGAACAAAAGAAACTCGCTTGGCAATCACCACCGAATACTCGTTTCCTAACCTCCTTGTTACTTACTCGCTGATGTCACCCAATACGAGCGATCGAACGCAGACACCGGTTGTCAAATACTTGAAGACGGTACACGTCTTCTACTCTGAGCGGCCAAGTTTCGCTGCCATTAAGTGACGCAGGCATCTTTGTCGCCCTATGTAGGCGATCTTTAAGCATCAGAGGGATACCTCTCTCGCCATAGGTGCCTCAGATTAGCGAACATTGCTCCGACCTTATAGCTGCACGCTTCTGTTTCACTCCCCACACCACCGCCACTAATGCTGCTTCCCAAGTACACAAACCAGTTAACAACCTCCATGACTTCATTATCTAACATTCAATCTACGTAATCACAGCAATCTTGCAGGAGCGCTTTGCCCTTTAAGGCTGCAAGGCGCATCCCGAATTATTTACCCGAGCCCTAAATCGTGTCTAGCATTGTTTGTGCTGCTTGGAAAGTGTCAAACAGCAACACTTTGTCGTCAACATAATTTAGACCCGTCACTCTTCCATAAAGTAAGAGGTTCATGCCGACATCTTGTGACTACCGCAGACTACTCTCCATTATATCGTCCATGACAAAAATGGTGAAAATGGACAGCCCTGAAATACGCTGATCTTGGTGGTGAAACTGTCAGACAGTTCATCGTATACCCTAACCTGAGGTGAAGTATAGGAATAAAAGGGCGATAGTATGCTCATATACTTGGTTAGTACACCCCTGTTTTAAATTGACTCTAGAAGCGTAGGTCGATTCGTCGAATTGAGCGCACCCTTAGTCAAGAAATACGGCAACTGTTGGCCGGCGGTACTGTTACGACCCCACCTGATAGAGAAATGACAAGAAAAACGCAAAGACCGCGAGCAGTATCTCTGTCACGAACGAACGCAACGATATCGCAAAACGGTATGAAAATCAGAGCGCAAGTTTCGGAACCCAACTCTCGCAGCTTAGAACCCCCCAACAAGTAAGGAAAAAGACGGCCTTCAAACGAGTTTTATTTACTGCTCAACCCGAAGGTAAAATTGTGATTTACAGCAACTTTATTTATAGGTTTGCGGTGGCCTTGGGCCTAGGTCGTCGAATGGACCAATCGGGAGCGAGCGTAAGTTCTCGGACGTTCCAGAATTCTGGCGGGCTTTCTAGTTCCCAGGAAATGAAGAAATCCATTTTCCTTGCAAATAATGCGAATTTTTGGGAGAAAGTGCCTTTTCCCAAGAGGTACGCATGACGCTGCTCCAAGACTTGACGAAAAGTAAAAATGTGATCTATACATCTCTGTCTGGAGCGAAAATCTGCCTGTTCTTCCCTATTGTTTACCTCCCGAGCTGCAGTGAGTTGACGAAGTATAATGGTGTTAGGGTGCCCACCCTGTGACCGTCCCAGAGTGCCTCCGTCGTGAGAAAGAAGAAAAAACCACTTGACTCAGTCCTAACTAGCGGAACTGTTCAAATCGGTTGAGACTTTTTATACCGCTATGCACATTTGCGATCCTAACTCTTTCTCATGATGTGGTGGGAATGTGTGGTCATGACGTACTTTATAACTACCTTGTACTTGTCGCCCTAGTCGCACCCTGTTTTGTAGCGGAACAATGCTTCTTATTTTGAACGCGTCTTTTGGCTTGTCTTGGGGGCAAATACGGGACAGTCGCGGTACTATTCGGGACCGAGATTCTCGTGTGAATTATTACCGAGACAAGAATCCGATTTTATCGAGCGCACCACTCTACCGAGATCGAACCAGCGTATCGTTCAGGAGGGTTTACAACAAATGGATGCCAGAACCTTATTAATGACTGGGGTCAAGCGTATTTCCCTATGGTTTTCGCAAGAGACCCTAATACCTTTCTTGAATATGGGGGCTATTATCGAGTGACCCCAGCTCGGAGAGATCGTCTCCGTCGTCCACACAAGTTGCAACGACTGGGTCAAAGCCACTGCTAGCGCCTCTACACCCTTCTTGAAAGTGCTGGCATGGACCAGCAGCTTTATTGTATTTGAGAGCCGAGATGCAATTGTGGACCTCAGTCTCAGTGATTAGTTCCAAACCTACCGACTAGAATGGTGCATTATAAGTTTGTGGCGATGACACGGTAGAAGCAGGAGGCCAGCCAAATTGACCCCCAAAGTGTTTCGCCCAACGCTCTAACCTTCTGGACTTATAGATTTGTGTGCTATCTGTCCCGCTGATAGCTTCACTGGCAGACGGTCCCCTGGGATCAGTAGCACGGATCAGCTTAAAGAGTTTGCTGGTGTTCTCTGAAGCAAAAACGGTCTCCATTTCCTTAACGTTCTTCATTAACCAAGCCTCACGATCAGCCTGTAGGCTACGTTTGAGTTTCTTACGGATATTTCTCCTAGACTCGTTATACCAACTACCCGGAGGAATGTTCCGTCTGGTTTCTAACAACTCCAGAGATTCCTCTGAGATTCCATGTTTGTTCAATGAACGAGCCGCCGTGCAGCATACCACATTGCCTGCTTCATAAGTTGCCCGCGGGATCTCTATCCAACAAGTATTAGTATGTTCGGAGTGTGAACTACTGAGGCAGCTTTCTAAACTGGTTTGGTATTTATGCTTTATCGACGATGCAAGCAGTTTCTCTGTAGCCAGCCCTTGTTGTCGGTGGGGTCGTTGCCCAGTAAAAGTAAGAACAAGACGACAACGTTCTAACTCATGAGCCGTGTCCAAGTATGTGCTCCAATAAGAACGGCAGTCCTCAGTCGAGCCACACCATCTATAACTCATCATCATCATCATCATAGACAGCAATACATCAGTGGTTCACACTGATGCTTAACTGTCACACAACCATGAAGAAGAAGAAACAAACCCTATTTAGGAAGAGAGAAGAAAAAAGAGGGAGGGGAAGGGACCTAACCACTAAAAAAGAGCTACGTCTACATTCAAACATACAACATCAAGGCGCCTACACCTTGCAAACAAACAACCGAGCTGTAAGTGAAAGTAAGGCGTCATCAGCAAGACAGCTTCCTTACGGCTTTCACTGCCCCGCGTCATTAAGTGCACTCACTTCACAGACAACTCGGCCAAACAACGACAACATTCACGCCACTGAGCTCGGTTAGCCGCCATCTCACCTAAAGTTTCAAGCCACCGACTCTCTCTGAGTCGCGACTGACAGCTATGTGGTCTCTCTGAGACCAGACCTGAATCGGAGAAGGTGGGCGCCAAGTATAACAATAGTGTGCACGGTGTCTAAAACTAATGCTTGTTAAAAATAGCCTATGCTCTACGCACAGCCTCAACAGTCACCCTTCATTATGCGAACGACGTGATGCTATCCCAAACCTCTCACCTAAAAGTGACTCAGCCTCACCAAGGCGGCCGACCTGAGCGTTCATATCTCCAGTCAAAATAACTATATCAGAACCATGTATCGACCGATGGAAAGTTGCCAGTTTCGCGTAGAATGTGTCCTTGATACCGAAGTCACTACACTCAGTTGGAGTATAGGCAGACAATGGAAATATTTCTCAAAGTTTTGCATCTAGAGCTGGTCTTACTTGAACCTGCCAAACGTACGGCACAAAGTCTACTGCTAACATAAATCCGATCTGTCAACGCGGCTGAGGCCGTCGTGCTGAGGACTATACCTACTCCAGCCTGACCGGTAGCAACGGCCGTGGACTCACTCGAAGTGTATAACTAGTATCGGGTGGACAGTGCGGATGCCGGTAGTTCCATTCGTTGACTACTATCTTGGATTCTAGTCTCCAAAATGCAGCAGACGTCGACGTGCAACGAGTCTAGCGTTCGTGCGAAAGCGGCCTGTTGACCTATCTGTTTTAGAGTGCGAACATTGAAAGCACATATATTAATTCGCATTCTAGGTGTGAGCAAGGGACGAGGGTTGCTTGAATCTAAATGATGAAAGGTGGGACTTCCCGGCACAGTATCACTATTATTATCCATATTTATTGTGGGACCTGCGGAGTAATCACCAGAAATGGGGTTGGATACGGACTTGAGAGCTAAATTTGATATGACAGTAAGGGAGAGGTCAGCATGGTATATTTTCTCCTATCCAGCCTGCTGTATGCAGCAGATAGGGCGACTCGGTTCATACTGCGAGACGACCGATGCAGTTTGGAATTAACAGCATTGTGAGTATTCTGAACGAGACTATGGTTTATCGGACCTCTACCTGTTGGTCTGCCTGGCATGTGTGACTTTGTCGGTGTGGTGACCACATTGTCCAGTTTAGCCCAATAGGTTATCGAGATGCGCAAAACGTCACACCGCGTCAAGGTCCAGTCTCGTTCTGAACGGTCATGCGGCGTCCGAATCGGCCACCATCACTGTATGTATCTGATCCCGCAATACTGTAAGATTCCGTGCCTGGTATTGTAGTAGAATATGCGAGTAAAAACGGTTAGTGATAAGACTAGCCTACGATAGCAAAAAGGTAACGTTATCAACAATGACCAGTTTTAGGCATAAGACGTAAGTCGTGACAGTGGCGAGAATAGTAGTGTCAAGTCACACAGTAGTCAAAACAAACAGCTAGCTAAACGATAAAGATTAAGGATAAATGTGTGAATGTTGGTGCCCATGACACAAAAAGCAACAAACTTGGAATCACATGGACAACGCGAAAAATGTATTTCTGGCCATTTTTGCGTTGCCTTAACGTTCAGAGAGCTGGCGACATTGTTGAAAACAAAGGTTCGTAAGATTTTTCAGCAAGAACTACCGGAATCGGGTAGTCGCCGAGGTCTTACGAATCACTCGATGAGTTGCGAATATGCATAACGTTTCACTTACCAGCACTAGAGTCCAGTCTGTTTACTTGAGAAAAATTAAACAGAATATTAATGTGATTCTGTAAGATGAAAGAATCATGACCAATGTTAGCGGCATGCTAAACTTTGACATCATCACTAATCAATAATAATAATAGATCATTAAGGTGAAAAATAAAAGCGGGACGAGAAGTGAATTTTGGGATGCTCCGCCGAAGCTGGGCCTATAGATGGAGAACACACCATTGATGCACACTATAAACGATAAGTGAGATGACTCCGGATCTTGTAAGAGGTTGCCTTGTGCCCGATCCAGGAAGAATTTGCCCTTTAAAACAGCCTGATTTGCGCGGTCAAATGTCTTGGTGAAATTGGGGTATACGCCGTCAATCTCCGTGTCTTGACCAGCGGTTTCAGTCCACAGATCAGTGGCTATTCGCAGGTTCTCGGTGTACAAACGACCCTCGCAAAGGTTGTACTGCACATTGGTGAAGAAGTCTCGAGAGGTTACTTATCTATTGGGCGAGTCGAATACGAGCGCCTATAAATTTTTTGAGGTGTTCGACAGCGAGATGATTGACCGGTAACCGATAGAATAATTTTGTAAACCACTCTTGAAAACGGGTGTGATGTTCGCGATCTTCCAGTTGCTGGGTAGTGCACCTTGGGTGATATGTTGCGTGAACATTGGATTACGTGGAACAGAGAGCCGTTCAGCCGCTTGATGCAAGGCCTTGGGAGTATACCGCCAGGTCTGGAAGCGCTGTTCTTCAGACATCTTAGTTTAACCACCACTGTTGCTGAGGTGGCATCCACTGTGTTGGTGCCGTTAATTTCAATGGTATGGCCAGCCTGAAGAGTCGGAAGCGACTGCGCAAAATTGCTGTGTGGACATCGGAGTTAGTCGGACACGGCCATTCTCGTCGTTCCCTCTGTGTTCCGCATGTTCACTTCTTGTCAACCGTCTGGTAAATGTTCTTATGAAACTGCCGGGTTACTCATTGGAAGTGGGCAATTTCAACGAATGTTCTCGTTCTTGTCTTCTAAGTTCGAGCGAGCTACAGTTCATATCTGCACGTCGGAACGATATTTGCACGTAGTTTTCAAGATGGCAGACTGGATGATTCTGGCTGAACTTGAGAATGGCACTAGTTGTTATTGGTTTGTACTAGACACTAGTTTCAGGTTTGCCATCAGGTCTTATAGCCGCTAGGCGATTTTTGTTATCGTTGTTGCTCTTTTTGTTCCATGGCTTTTTCAGAAATGCTATACTAGCAAAAGCAGAGTGTTCCGTTGCGGATTAAACTACACGGGTGTACGGTACGACTCTCATACAATACTGTCAATTAAGCTGCTCAGGTCACATCCTTGGAGTGGTCCAAACGAGCATTGAGCATAAATTTCAACAGCTATGCGTACTTCCAGTGAAGTGGTTTGTTCTAAAGAAGCAACACACAACATAATTGGGTTTCGGCTGATTCAACAGAGCTCATGGACAAGCATCGATTGATTCTTTCTGGTTCTGGACGCGACAGTGGCTGTCATGAACTAGAACGCAAAATTTGGAAGAAACTGCCTAAGGACCGCTAGGTTTACTTATCCAGGCGAGCCGAAAAGATGGAAAATTGAATGTTTATTAGGTAATAGCCGGGTGTTATATCCCCAGGCTCGTGGTTGCACTGATTGTCCACAAGGTGTTATTGAGGCTGTATGTGAAAAAAGATGACTCACGAATTTACGGTCTATCGCAGCTACCTGATAAATGAACTGGACAGTTTAAGGAATAATTTGGCTGGCCTGAGCCAGCTCATTCAGCTGTAGATAATAGTTATGATGTGCTGAATTGTCCTCTATCGGAAACCGTAGTGGCTTCGAAACTCCCCTTATTAAAGCATACTAAAGCTCCTGACCTTTGTTTTCTTTCGTTCTGTTCAAAGACGGTGGTGGAAGATTATTGTCCAATTTAACTAGACTTTTCTGTTCCCTATGTGAGATGGGACATGTGCCACGTAACTGGTGCTTTTCATCAGCCTTTCCGTTCCCAAACAAGGCGTCTGAACAACAGAGTGACAACCCCAGGGGTCTCTGTCTCGTTCAAGATGCTGACGGGTCTCATAATACTGTGACGTTTGAACTACAGACAGAACCAGATGAGAGAAAGGTAAGCAGGTTTATGGCCTTGCCACCGATGTGTCGATCATATCTTCACGTTTTGACAGCCTTCAGAGCGTCGTGGTGTTTTCGGGTCGAGCTTCCACCTTCTCTTCAGATGTGTGATACGAGGTATTTTGAAGGTATCACGTGGAGTTTGTACCGAGTAGTAAGTTGACTTGTATGGTCTATACATGCGGCATTACTTGCTTTCCCCTCCAAGGAAAATGTAGACCGTGCTTAACTGATTGTATGATTGTAACAAATAGACTTGTGAGAAGTAACCAAGAGCGCAGAGAAGACAACGCCTGATAGGAAGGCTTTAATCAATCAGAAAACGAGGCATGTGATCTATAACGTGACGAACAGAAAAGGTAGATTAGGATAATATCTGGAGGGATCCATATGATAGGGAAGAGGGCAACATGATGTAGAAATAATATGAAATTCTCCCTACCATGACAAAAAAACTAACTAACGTAAATGTGGAGTATTAAAGGTTGACTGTCCAGCGTATCAAATGGGTTATCTTAAGACATAGATAATGGCAAAACTGTAAAGCGAGGTTACGCCTCGCGATGTCGAAGTAAGTAAGGTCTAACCCTTCGTTGATGGGAGAGAAGATTTTTAACTTTTGTTTCTGGTACACTAGTAGTTTCTGACTTGTCGGATATAGTGCAGGGTGTGTCAACAATAGGAGGGTTTGAAATAGGGTCCGACAAAATAGGTTATGTCGGTTGAGTTGTGTTTTTAATGAGAGCCAGTTGTCGGAGGGATACAGTTTTCTCACGACCATCTGGAAGTCGAATATGGGCGTATTCGAGGTTACTCTCTATCAGTTCAACTTCTTCTACCAAGGGATCGTACTTGGATGTTCGGGCATTTTTCCGATAAAGTACTGGTCCGGGCGTAACGAGCCACTGAGGTAGACTGGTTCTTGCGGACGAATTCCGAGTATGCAGGAAAATGCGTTCGCGAGGAGTAGCGTTAGTAGCAGTACACAGCAACGACCTGATAGCGTGCAGCGCGTCCGGAAGCGCGTACTCCCACTGGTCAACATTCAGTGCTTTGAAACGCATGCAAAGTGAAACAGTTTTCCGTATGTTGCCATTGAACCTTTCAACCTGGCCATTGCCTTGTGGGTTGTAACTCGTGGTCCTGCCAGTGGCCACACTCCGGTCGTGGCGGAATTATCTCAACTCTTGCGACATAAATGTAGATCCTCGATCGGAATGAACGAATGAGGGCATTCCAAACACGAAAAAGAGGTCGGTCAATCGGGTGATGACAGTAGATGCAGACATATCTAAGCGTGGAAAAGCGAATAGGAAGCGGGAGAATTCGTCAATTACAGTTAGTATATAGTGATTGCGAGTAGAAGAGGGAATTGGTCCTTTGGAATCAATACGAAGACGTTCGAGGGGCTGCGTTACTTAGAGTAAAGGACTATTGGAAAGACTGCAGAATTTCGGTTTTAGCTGGGAACAGACGGAACATTGTTGGATAACAGACTTTACATTGTTTAGGGAAAAAAGCAAATTCTTTGTTCGAACAAAATGAGACAAACGGGTAATTCCGGGGTGGCAAAAAGAATCATGGAGCTTTTTAAGATAGTCGATAAAAAGAGTTGATGCACAAAATGATAGAGTATCGGCCGCAGGATTATCTGAACCAAAGCGATGAATAACATCATAAGAGAATTGAAATAGTTCGACCCGCCAACGTTGAATTTTGTCATTTTTGATCTTACTAGCAATTTACGTATCATATATAAAAGCAACAGAACGTTGATCGGTTAGTAGTTTGAAATGTATTTCAATCAAGTAATGTCACCATTTCCGAATAGCTTCAATAATTGCGTAAGTTTCCTTTTCAACAGCGGAATGGTTTCGTTCGGTTGCAGAGAGAGGACGTGAGAAAAAGGCCACGGGGCGGCCACTCTGATTTTGTGTAGCGGAGATTGCTATATCTGCGGTAGCAGTTTCAATGACAAGGGGAACATCTCTGGCAATGGTAAAGATTGAGGCTTGAACTAGTTCGGATTTAAGGGAATCGTAGGCGGAAAGTACATCGTTGGGTAGTGGAAAGCTCTTGTTGATAATCCGTGGGTGGATTTTATCTGAAAAGTTGGAAAACCACTGCGAATAGTATGAGAACATCCCAACCACTCTTTGCTATGCTTTCAGGTTTCCAGATGCAAGTAGCTTGATTGGCGCTTCGAATCAATCGGGATCTGGCCTCACGGATCCTTTGAATATTTCATAACCCAACAGGTGAATTTCTTTGGTAGCGAAAACACACCTGCTTCGATTTAGTGTTAGTCCGTATTTACCGGCCACTTGCAGAAAGCGATTGAGATTAGTCTCGTGATCGTTCGCATCTTTTCGGCATAAGGTAATGTTGTCGACGTAGGCAAAGGTTCCTTTGAGCGTTTCTCGACGTTTCAGCTTGTCTATCGCTCGCTGATAGCATGCAACACCATTGGTCACTCCAAAAGGTATGCGGTGGAATTGGTATTGCACGCTTCAAAAGTGGTATATTGTCTTTCGCTTTCGTTATTGGGTATTTGGTGATGAGCGCTCTGGAGGTCCAGCGTACTGAAAACAGTGAATTGTGAAATTTTCTCTGCCATGTCGTCGACACGACGGAGGGGATAGGCGTTCAGGTAGGTGAACTGGTTAATAGTTTGGCCATAATCGACGACCATGCGACGTTTATGGTGATCGTTCGTAGTGACCAAGACTTGTGCACGCCAAGGTGATCGCGAAGGTTTGATGATGCCGTCTTGTAACAATCTTTTGGTCTCGGTGTGAGTGAAAACCTCATCACGATGACTATGTCGTCTCGACTTAGTACGGATTGGATGGCAAGAAGGATGGAGCTGAGTGAAGAAGGAGGGAGTTAGAAGAGTAGCGGCAGCTAGGCCACACAGTGAAAATGGGAGTTGAACACCCTGAAAGGATATTTCCTCAGATTTGTGTCGCTGTAGGACGTCACGCCCTATTAACACGTCAGCACACAAATTGGCGAGGATGGACAATGTACCTTTGTGAAATGATGAAACAGGACAGTGGCCTTTGTTGTTAATGGTTATTTGTGTGGAAGCCAGAACGATTTGGTTACTTGATGGCAGTTCTGTTCATTGATTTCGGAGTACGACCGCTTCAGAAACATGGCTTTCTGTTCTCCCTGTGTCAACCAGCGCTTGATGGCTTTGGTAAGGCTAGTTAGAGCTGCAGCAGTGATGATAGAGGAGGTAAGGAATGGAGAAACTGATGCCGTGTGTTTCGAATAAGTAGGAGAACGACAAACCTTTTGGTAGTGACCCCGTTTCCCACATGATTTACAAACTGAATCTCTAGCTGGACATTTGTGGCGAGGGTGTCGATCGTACTCACAGAAGAAGCAGTTAGTTCGGGCTGCAGCTAGTGTAGTCTCGTAATGATTGTTAGGTTTCTCGGCAATATTTGGTGAGGCGTCGGTAGCAGCTGTATTGTAAATTGGAGGCTGGGATTGCGCGAACGAATGTGATTGTTGCTGAGCCAGGTCTAAAGCTTTCGCTTGTTCGCAAGCGGTTTTTACGGCTAAAGTTTTGTGCTCAAACAATCGTTGACGAATCGAGTTGGATAAGAGTCCATTTATGAAGGCATCGCGGATAGCGTTCTCTTGATTTTGCTCTGCGCTGACAGCTTTGAGATTGCAAGGAAAATGTAGACCGTGCTTAACTGATTGTATGATTGTAGCAAATAGACTTGTGAGAAGTAACCGAGAGTGCAGAGAAGACAACGCCTGATAGGAAGGCTTTAATCAACCAGAAAACGAGGCATGTGATCTATAACGTGACGAACAGAAAAGGTAGATTAGGATAATATCTCGAGGGATCCATATGATAGGGAAGAGGATAATATTATGTAAAAATAATATATGACAGTGATATAGATGGTTGAAAAAAACACTGACGTAAATGT
>JTDE01002831.1:22842-33535 GCA_014338405.1 Paragonimus skrjabini miyazakii | reverse complement strand
TCATCCGAGATTATAGTATTCTGCAGTCACTAGTTTGCTCGCATTCCTGCCATCTCTGGTTCGTTCGCATAGACATGTTTCTGTCAATTTTTACTGTTTTTGTTAAATTTTTTTCCTGAGTTGTTACGGGAAGCAGCGACCTGAGCCACAGTATTTTCCGAAGAGACTTGTAACCGTCATGAACGTGGCACCAGAAAGCCATCCGATGAGTTACTGTAGGTGGCTGCTTCTAGCTTCTTGTCTGAGACATTCGTTTTACTCAAACCGGACCTGAAAACTACGCCCCATATTTTCACTGGACATTCATTACTAGTTTGCTTGCTCATATATATTTCTTCCTTTCGGGGTTATACCACTGGCATTCAGTTCATCTAAGTTTAATTTCTTCTCTTCACTAATGATCACAGAATTACACTGATGATTTCTGTAGACGACGCTGATTGTTTTGTCTATCGACGCCAGAAGAATAGGAAGCATTTTATTTGGTGTTGCGTCTCTTTGCCATAGCTTGAAATTGATCAATTAGTTTAGGTTGACTTGCAAACGAACAAGCATTAGTCATTGTTTTCAAAAGGTTTGTGTACTGGTGGTAAGTCTCGGATAAAAGGTGTCTAGTTTTGAAACCATGTATCATCGTGTTCGTCGTCCTCACAGTTCTCATCGTCATAAACCATAACATCCCAGTAATTCACACCAACAATTAACTGCAGAGAGTGGACGCTAACCAGAGTACAGAAATCAGATGAGGTGGACCTACCTACTAAAAAGCTTATGCCTAAACTCAGAAATCCAACATCAGGGTGCCTACATCTTTCAAACACACGACCGACCTGTAATCTTAAGTGAGACACTGTCGGTAAAACAGCCTCCCTGAGGTCTCCAGTTCTTCGCGTCAAGAATTGCACTTATTTCACAGGCCAATCAGCTAAACACCACCAATTTTCATGCCACTGATACCGATTGACTATCGTCTCTTCCAATGTCTCCACTCACCGACCTTGTATGTCGCAAGGGCTTCACCTCAGGAAATGAACCAGATCACAGATGGTCATCCCTTTAACGATTCACTTTCTTTTTCTATGTGAATTAATCGTTCATCCATCTCTCACCAGTCAGCTGCGGCATAGACAGGATTTGCTCAGTCCAGTAGACAGCCAGTTGACATCTTTGGTACAAACTCGAACACTATAACTCAAACACCACGAGACTATTATTCCGCTTGACATTCGTCGATGGATGTCCGTCTTGTGACCACAACTTTGCGTATCCGATGGTGCCACCTGATGCAGGCGGTCGAACGCAGAAATCGATAATCGAATTCTTGAAGTCTGTCCTAGTTTTCTACCTTAAGCTGTGAAGTTTCACGACTGTGGTTTAATATATTCCTCATAGTCCCCTCCTACGTTACCCTTAAGCTTCGGAAGTGTGTCCCACACTGGCACATACTACCCTAGGCTTGGAGATGCGAACCTCTATTTCGTTTCTCATATTCCGTAGATGCACAAGTCGATAAACATCCTCATAACCTTATATTACATTAAATCTACGTTTTTTTGCAGAAACACTGAATTTCTGCGCTACGAAGCGCATTCCGAACTATTTGACAAACTGCGAGGTAGTGTCTGTGTTGCCCGAATGTTCACCGGTTGAAGGTTTTACATCGGCATTATACAAACATTATATAAACATATGCCTGTCGCCGAATCTATTACTTGTTAGTATCGGGCTTCGGCAACGAAAGTTGATACATTAAGAAAAAAGAATACTAGCTCTTACAAGAAGAATGCCATTAGCTTCGTCTCTAACTGCAAGTGGCTGTCGTCCTTATGATCGCAGCCAGTGGTTTCAGCTTACCAGACCAATATTTGATGTTAGAACTTTCATCCTCCATACCTATTCACACACTGACTACCTGGTTAGAAAAACTCACGACGCGGTGAGGGTTGAATGGACGTTCGCGAACCATATTCAGGCCACCGGAGCCTGTGTAACGAGATCAACACGTTTGTAGACACTTCAAGGCTGCGCATTTCGAAAATATTGGTGAGCCGTATCCCGACGTACACTATGCTCCCACAACGCCTGTGGCATTACAAAGACATTGGTGATCGCAGACATAGCTTTTGAACATTGCTTAGACAAGCGAACCAGGTGTCACATTCATACAGAAGGACTGAACCCATTGGAACGTTGTACGTTGCTGTTCATTGAATAGATCATGTCACAATAACACTGCGGGAGATGGACTTTCATGAATGCCACCCGGGTTTTGGCTGTTTAGCTACTGATTTTGTCAGACATTCAGAGCCGATATGTCTAACCAGATGAACCTGGACCACCCCCAACTCCTTACTGGCTATGATAAGCTTGTGCGCGTGCCCTTATTAGTCTCGAAGTTGAACTTTGCACTTCGTCGAAGCAAGTTCAAGTCGAAACGATGAACTGCTATTGTCAGTCTATCGGAATGTCTTGTACTGCCCGTGTGACATTACAGATTGCTGGGATGTCAAAAGTATATTCTGGACCTGTAGACAATTTACCGTGGGTAATTCCATACCTTTGTGTCAGTGGTCGACCAGGACGCTTTCCATGGTGTCGTCAACAAAGCTGAATTAGACTAGGGAATTCAGGCAGCCTTGCGGGACACCACTTATGATGTCGAAAGACTATGGTAATTCGCCGTGTGCCTATTATCCGCCTGAGGTCTAGCGCTAAAGCGCTTTGACTATTTCGACATACTTTTCAGATAATCATTTCTACACAGAACAATCCCTGAGTGTTTCCCTGTCAATTGGGTCAAAAACCTCCCGAGTCCCTAAAATGACAATTAGCGTCGGCCATCTGTTGGTATACTTACCTGAAAAGGTGCATGTAGGTGATGCATGTAAACGATGTCGGATCGGAATTTGGTTTGCTTTTCACGGATGTGTTCGTCACTTGTTAGGGTCAATCTGCAAAGGGCCACAGATTTATCTCTGGCAGTTGTCGCATATATTACGAGGACTCACCGTCTGCTGGATTGATTCCTTCATCCCAGAGCTCTCATAACAAAGGAATTATGCCCTGTTTAGCACAGGGTCGCCAACCTTGAAAATAGATGGAGAGCCTATCTAAGCCGGGCGCATTATGACGTCTAAGGAGCGTGACCTTTGATGAGACTGCTTCTGTTTCAGATAAGACGTTCATCTGTTCGACCGTAAGACGGCCACATCTGCGCTGGTGACCGTTTGGCTTGTTGTTCTGAAGTGTTCCATCGGACGTCTTGTTCGCCGCTGTTGACTGTAAATAGTTTCACGGTTAGCCTGGTTAACGCTTACGTCCAGTTTTTACTATCAATGCTTCAAGTGGGTTGACATAGCCTCCGCAATTCCACGGGCGCAGAGCCTGATTCCACTGTCATTACGCGTGCTGATCACTGGCCGTTTTGATTATTCCAAGGTTGCTCCATGGGTTCTGATTTAATTGTTCCACAAGTTGAGTTGTACCACCATCCAGCCGGAATAATACAACATGCGCCAAAAATTTCTATATCAGTTTGCAATCTGGAGATTGTTACCTGAATATACCGTGGTGCCACACAAAGTGGTACCTACTTTGTGCATGGATTTGCGAATGTACTCTCAACAAGCTCCCATTTACCCGGGTGGTAAGTTTGCAAGCTCGAGTGCCGGGAACGTTTTGTACTTGTTGAGTATTTCGTGCTCATTCACTTTTGCTGCATCAGTCGCTGTCATTTTCGCCGCGGCTAGAAACCGCGAAATGCTGACCATCTACGTTGCGTTCATCAGTTGTTAGCCCTCTCACTTGTCCATTCAAAACTCCTTCCAAAGTCGCCTCACTACATGTTGTGTATGGAAGGTCGGTTGGATGCTGACAGAACTCATCTTTCTCTGTGTCGAAACGGCAGTCAACGGGATGTATGTTGCAATGATAAACAAACGTCGTTTATCAGACCGGTCTCTGGCGACTTTAAGCGAACCTTCTAGCTGAACGACTAAAGATCAACTCGATCCACTCAGTTAATGGTGGCTGTGCATGGGCGCTCAGCGCAACCACAACACCAATCTGACTTGACGCTGGGGCTGCGGATTAACCGGACAACCTTGCGTAAACTTTGTGTCCCGAATCAACGGACAATTCTGTGCTGAAGTCCTAGGCTTAGTTTTTCGTCAGACAGAAATTGTTGAATAGCGTCTTCAGTTTGCGAGCTACAACCCCCTGATGTACATAAGCGTTCGAATGTTATCAGCGACGAACTTGAGAGGGGTTCGAGGTTTAGGCTGGTTGTTTGTTGTCGAAAACCTGAAACACGGTTTCTTCCGTACTGTACAGCGCTAGTGGCTGGTGAAATGAGTTTATTGTGGAAAGAAAGGGATAGTTCTACAATACGAGGAAAATTCGATGTAGGGAAGGTTGACAGATGTAGGATAGACTATGTGAACACATTACTTTCCGTTCGCCCTGACTGAAGAAAGGGTTTCATTGGAGTCTAGTCGAAGCCTTGGATTTATAGATCCAATCCGCAGAGCAGAAGAACGAAGCGCGGAGTTCTTTGTAGGTCGATGTCCAGTAACGGTTCATTGGATGAGGTTTGCCATCCAAGTTGCTCAAAACACTCATCAGGACCCGCTCTGGCTGATTTAATCGAATATCAGCGGCTACAAGCTTGACGCTGTATCACCACTATGTGGATGACATCTTGACGATAGGACAAAACGAAGAAGAGAATTTAAAGTTTACGGCTCCATCCGTGCATTAGATTCACTTTTGAACACCTGGAAGAAGTAATTGCATTACGTTACCTGATGTTCCTTTCCTTAGCGATGGCACTGTATCGTAATCAGTATACCACAAGAACAGGTGGGTTGAATGATATCTGCGCTGCAACAGTTATGCTTTTGATCCATTATTGGTCAACTAATCAAGGTACACAGCTTGCGATGGTTGGGTCACGTACTCCGTATGTCATCTGATCGTTTACCCTACCGGGCATTATATGCTGAGGCCACCAACAGTTGGGTAAAACCGCGTGGTGGCCAAGCAACAACGTGGTTACGAAATATGACGTCCCTGACTGTTTCATTCAGCAAAGTGGGTAGGTGTCGCCTGCTTGGCTGAGGTCCTCGTGATCACTCAAACCGTTGGTTAGAGACGCTATCCGAGATGGCAATGCGTCGCAGTCAGTGACGGACCTGTATCCATACCATTTCTAGTTCTTCCGCTTAGTCTACTTTTAATAATGTTCAACCTTCTTTGTAATGTTTTTTTTCTAGGATATTCTACGTCATTGTTGAGGCGAGCGGCGGCCCGAACCACAGTACCTTTTGGTCAGGCTCATGGCTGTTATAGTGATGATGATGATGATAATGATATAAAGTAAGTGTTACGTAACCAGTGTTTCAGAGCGCACGCGACCTTTGTATTACAGGTAATCTGTGATAAAGATGCCCCCTACTCCAGAACAGCTTCTTCTTCAACTACGTATAATTGACGACATGACGTACAAATTCCTTAAGCCATGTGGGTCATCCACACCCCAACTCTATGGCCTCCCGAAGACACACAAGTCTGGAATGCCGCTTAGGCCTATTCTGGCGATGACTAATTCTCCGTACCATAAATTGGCACGCTGGTTAGTCACCATCTTAACGCCACTAAAACAAAAGTTTCAGGCCTATTCTGTTAAAGATTCTTTTGAGTTGGTCAGTGACTTGGACAACATCAATCTTGCTAATGAGTTGATGTGCTCCATAGATGTTCAGTCACTGTTTACGAATGTCCCGCTACACGAGACAATTGATTACATTTGTGAGCTCATTGAAACGAGCCACACTACTCTACCTCTACCTAGTGATATTCTGAAAGAAACTCTATTACTGTGCACTGAAAACGTCAGTTTCCATTTCCTTGATCGGTCCTACCGCCAAATAGATGGGGTAGCCATGGGAAGTCCACTAGGGCCCATTTTAGCAGACTTTTTCATGTTAAAGATTGAGCAAGAGTTGTCGGCAGACATAGCAAATCTGTCATTCTACAAACGCTATGTTGATGATACACTAGTATTCAGTCGTTCCAGACAGGCAATAGATAATCTAGTTCGACGTTTAAATAGTTGCCATCCAAACCTAAAGGTAACGTGCGAATTTGAGGCTGATAATTGTTTACCGTTTTTGGACATACTCATAAGTCGCCGGGAAGATGGTTCTATTAAAAGAGCTATCTATAGGAAATCCACATGGTCCGGTCAATACCTGAACTTTAGTAGCTTCACACCGGTCCATCACAAACGCGCACTGGTAAATACATTATTCACACGAGCAAGACGAATCTGTACACAAGATAGTCTTGCAAAGGAATTAGACTTGATCACGTCCGTACTACAATCTAACGGGTATCCGAAAAGGTTCATAGATAGGCACAGTAGACCAAAACCAGCTTCAGAACAGGTCGTCACAGTGAGGAAGAAGAAAGTTTATATAGAACTGCCTTTCAAAGGTGATTATAATATGCAACAAACAACCCAACGATTAGTGAATTCAATTAAACGGACATTTAACGCAGCGGAACTCTGTGTACTAGCCCGGACTCAGAAACTGCCTGTCCCTTCAGTCAAAGGAGGTCAGCCTATCGGTGCCACCTCACATTGTGTCTACCAATTTACATGTAACTGCAAAGAAAGTTACATAGGCAGAACCGAGAGGTGCTTGATCTCCAGAGTGAAGGAACATTTGCCTAAGTGGGTACAGAACTCCGTATTACAGAAGAACGACAATGTGTTTGAAACACGCAAGCAACCAGCGTCCGCAGTTGCAAGACACGTCCTGACCACTGGACGCGTTATCGACCCAGTTTGTGCATTCAGAATCCTATTACGTCACTCGAATCCAAGATTCTTGCGGTTTGCTGAAGCTGTCGCAATCAATCGACTAAATCCGACCCTGTGTGTTCAGAAACAGTTGCTCGTAAACTTGACCCTTCCCTGGACTTAGTGACCTTTCTTAACCCACTGATTGACTATCCACCCTACCCCCCTATCTGTTCGATATAAAAATAAAAAAACCGTTTCATGTTATTGTAAATTTGGTACTCATGAGTCAATACGAAATGCTTGCATCTACCAGTTTTCGTTTTATGACTGTTTTGTTCAAACTTCTGAAGGGAATGAACTGTTTCAAATATAATAGCTATTTTGATGGTTTCCTCAAGAAGTATGCAAAACTTATTGCAACTGAGGTGCTGTTCAATGTACACAAAACGAACCTTTTGCTCAGCTGCCCATCGAAAGTGGTGACATTGATAGCACGCTAAGTTGTGCATTACAACGCACTTATTACCAAAATATACCTATCATCATTTGCACCATGGTTCGGATCACAACGCCTCAGGTTAAAAGCGCATTGCCGCTGATAACCAAATGAAACTATACACAGCAGTTCAAGTGTGAATGTTCGGCCACCTGCAACAGCAAGATGGAGAGACAATCATGCTGTCTGTAATGATGATGATGATGATGTATTCCGGAGAGGGGCAAACGCCTGACATGGCAACGCGTTTCACTAATTGCGCGATTAACACAGGACCAGCGGTCGGCACCGTCAGTTTTACAACATCTGAATGCATACCGTTCAATGAGCGCTACTGAAGTATCGGGGATTGTTTACGCGGCAAGCAACAGTCGGTTACTACGCTTCGTGGAGACACTTCTTATCAACAAGATGCATCCACTGTCTGTAAACAACGTGAACTGACTACCAGTTTATCACTGCTGTGGTGGAGAACTTTGGTCGAACTCGTGTGTGCGCGCGTCTCTTTCATTCTTTATTCTGTTGGCGAACAGTTGAATTCGGTCACATTGGCTTTTCCCATCATGCATGTCCCTATCTGTCGATTACTTGCACGATTTGTGAGGTGGCCACTAGATTTATGCTCATAGATGCTGTCTACGACAACTTCGAACGATCGAAAAACGTTAAAAATTTCTGTTTGGATTGAGTGCTTGCATAGTAGAACCTTTACTTTGTTGACCCCGTTTACACAACTATGTTCACAAAATACTTTTTCATAGTGATGGCGAACTATTAGAGTTGCGTGACTGACTCGACAATGTAAAAAAATCCTATTTGTGTTCAAGTGGACGAGTGAGCTCAAATGTGTCATTTTTGAGCTCCTTGCTTGAGTTTTTAACTGATTTTGGTAGAGCACTTGTTGCTCTTAGGTTGCCCGAAGCCCAGCTTTCTCACAATTAGGTCTGTTCTTTCTTTACAGTAGCCTTTGGGTCTCACATTTGTTCATCAGGCCTCCCAAAGCTGTTTATGCGTTAGGTTGTCTTCATCACGGTAGGTGATTGCCATTTGGTCGTTTAATAAAGTCTGTTACGAATTCCT
The DNA here is from genome assembly GCA_014338405.1 of Paragonimus skrjabini miyazakii. Taxonomy (NCBI): domain Eukaryota; kingdom Metazoa; phylum Platyhelminthes; class Trematoda; order Plagiorchiida; family Troglotrematidae; genus Paragonimus; species Paragonimus skrjabini miyazakii. The sequence continues at coordinate 25,151 of JTDE01002831.1, read as the reverse complement.
ATGCATCTATTTGTTTCTGAATACCGCCCTGTTAAGAACAGAGGAATTCAGGATTGCCACGTCGAATAAATTTCCCTAAACAGCTTTCGACCGACGTCCCTTGGTGCATCTACACCCGTACTTAGCAATGCTTTCGTCTTCGTAATGCGCACATCTATTTTTACTGGCTATCTGCGCAATCCCTGCTACCAGTGATAACGACAAAATAGCTACGGATAGGTTGAATACTTTCCGAAGGGTTGCTCATGTTGTGCGTTGATTATGACCAACGGTTCTAGGACGCAATGTGTAACAAATATTTTCTCGGTAGAATCTCATCAGACCACTACAATTATAACATTCCAAAGTGAAAGTGGCAACACACACGCTATTCGTGTTCGTCAAAAGTCACACTATCATCTCTCTCTTCAGTTTGTAAAATCGAACAGGGTGTTAACTCCCTTCATTTCAGCCGAATCCCTCAGTTAATGACCAAGACAGCTGAAGCGATTGAACCAAGAGCTAGCGATGTTTTCGGCAGTGGTCACCATTAGTTGTCGAACTCATTCTGGTTGATGCGGTGGAACTCCATGTAGAACGTTCAACGATCAGCCTCTGTTCACATGCAGTTGCGCTTCTAATTGTTTTTCTCTCACTTGCCTCGATCCGTGCTGAAAAACTGATTAGTAAAACTAATCTGCTATACCCGGACTAAGACATATGTTGCATATCGATGACTGTTTTCCAACTATCTGCACAAGTTGTTGCACGTTCTCATAGAAATTGTAATTGTGTATCTGTTTGGGTAGTTAATCCCTGGTGCCTCATCTACGCAACAGTTTACGGACCTTCCAGGCTTCATCTTGATCAGAGTACTCGGTGTGATAGATGTATTGATAATGTTTGAACTACATTGTGTAGTCAGCTGTCTGGTCGAATGAGAATTCCTTTATGGTTGTATCGGTCATCTCCATCGTAGCAGTTGTGGAGTTGGTGTTCCCAGAGAGGTCGACAGCTTTTGGTACAATTCCCATACAATACAGCTACTACTGTAAAGCCACCTTAAACGTTTCGTTGAACACGACACGGAAGCCTTGTTGCTGGAAATATCACGTTGTGGTTCCCTAAAGTTCTTATGTACAACATTCGGTGATCAAGTATAGCTGATCCTGGTCCACGACTGTACGGAGTAGAACAGCTTTATTAAACGCGCTGTCTGCCACCAGATTGGCGTGAGGAGGATTGCAGGTGATCTTCAAATAACAGGACCAACAGCCTGATTGGCCATTATTAGATGGGCCAATCAGAATGTAATAGACTGAAGAACGGTAACTAGTCAAATGCAAAACAGTGTTGATGGACTCCAGTTTTTCTGTTTTCCTTAAGAACTTATTTAAGTTCCCATTACGGCAAACGGATAATTAGTATACAAAGACAACTTACAAAATCGTTGTTTTATCTCAGTTAAAGTGAAAACTTACTAGAGCGCGGACAGAATTATTATCACTGCCAACAATGCCTTGAACTGTGTAAAAAAATGTTTGTCTCTCATATGATTGAAAACCTAAAAAGTACTACGGAGCTCAAAAAATCAGTTGCAAGGTCACTTATCATTTACACTCAGTCCGTTGTAGGTTGCGACGTGGTCTCATGACTGTGGATTTGAGAACAGCACTGACGGTCTTGACCTTAGTTTACTTGGCTACAGCAAAACATAAAATTAACAAGTAAAGGAATCTAAGTGTGAAAATGTATCATTTCGTATCTTGGTCTCGAAGTCGACATCTTGCTTTGAGTTGGGCGATTCATCTCACCTCCCTGTGATGTCGTTGGCATCCATTGATTTACAATTTGTGAACGTCGAGATTAAAATGATTACTCCCTTGCAGAATTAGTCATGGCGTCTAAATTCGAGCGTGCTCGTTAGAAACCTCCACATCCAATCCATGTCGTCTCGGGGATCGTTGCCAATGGGAAGCCGGCTAAGGACATCTAGAAATTGTTTTTCTGTACTACACTGATCGTTCGTCAGACGTCTTCTTAAGGGTGGTTTTTGAGGATTCTTTTGACGGCTTTTTTAACCAGATTCTGCTGAACTGGAACGTGATTACTTGAGACGAGTGCCTCCGAACGAATATCACGATGTGGATCTCTTTCCGATTGGACACGAACACCGAGTAGCAAGACCTAGTAAGGACACATTCCAAAGTAGATTCTCGACTTATAACATAGTTAATCCCAGACATTGCCAATTTGCGTGTGAAACTTTTTTACATGTTTATACCTGATTGGTCTTGAGACTGCTTGAGTCCGTAGAGATATGTTTGAAT
>JTDE01002831.1:4180-19460 GCA_014338405.1 Paragonimus skrjabini miyazakii | reverse complement strand
GTAGCCTGATTACCGATCGGGGGGGGGGGGGGGGGGGCTGAGGAAAAAATGGGAAAAACGGGAAACCGCTTTTAATTCACGAAACACTGGCAGACTCACCAGGCTTATCCGTGCTACTGGTCCCAGAGGACCATCTGTCAATGAAGCCATCAACGAGGCAGACAGCACAATAATCCATAATAAGTCTAGAAGTTTAAATTGCTGGGCAGAACAATTTAGGAGATAGTTTTACTAGCCTCATGCTTCTACTGCGTTACTGCCGCAAGCTTGCAATGTAGCACCCTGGTCGGTAGATTGAGAACCATCCACAATTGCACTGCGGTTAGCAAACGTAATAGGGCTTCTGACCCAAATGATCTCATGCCGGCACTTTTCAAAAAAGGTGGGGAGGTATCAGTAGTGGTTTTGACTCAGCTGTTTCAACTTGTGTGGACGACGGAGACAATCTCTCCGTGCTGAGATCACTCGATAATAGCCCCCATATTCAAGAAAGTTATTAGGGTCTCTTGCAAAAACCATAGGGAAATAAGCTTGACCCCAATCATTAATAAGTTTCTGGCATCCATTATATTCCGTCAACTCACTGCAGCTCGATAGGTAAACGTTACGGAAGAACAGACAGATTTTCATTCTAGACAGGGATGTATAGATCACATTTTTACTTTTCGTCCAATTTTGGAACAGCATCATGGGTACCGCCGGCCAACAGTTGCCGTATTTCTTGACTATAAGGATGCGTTCAATTCGGTGGATCGACCTACACTTTTAGAATCGCTTAAACACAGGTGTGCACTAACCAAGTATGTGAGCATACTGTCACCGTTTTATTCCTATACTTTAGCTCAGGTTAGGGTATACGATGAACTGTCTGACAATTTCAGCACCATGAGCGGGGTACTTCAAGGATGTCCACCTTCACCATTTCTTGTTTAATTTTGTGATAGATGATATAATGGAGAATTGTCTACGACAGTCACAAGATGCTGGCATGGACCTCCTACCTGGTGGAAGGCTGACTGATCTTGATTAGGTTGACGATAAAGTGTTGCAGTTTGACACTATCTAAGCAGCACAAATAACACTAGAGGCTATTTCCCGTTCTGCTAAATATTTCGGAATGCGCTTTTCGTCCTTAAAGTACAAAGTGGTTCTGAAAGATTGCTGTGTTTACGTAGATTAAATGTTAGATAGTGAAATCATGGAGGCTGTTGACTGGTTTGTTTACCTAGGAAGCTGCATTAGCGGCAGTGGCGGTGCCAGGAATGAAATAGAAACGCGTATCTCTAGGGTTAGAGCGGTGATCGCTAATCTGGGACATCTCTGGTGACAGAGAGGTATTTCTGTGATGCTTAAAGGTCGCCTATATTAGGCGACAGTGAGGCTTATTACTTTATGACAGCAAAACTTGGCCGCTCAGGGTGGAAGACGTGTACCGTCTTCAGGTATTTGACCACCGGTATCTGCGTCCGGTCGCGCGTATCCGGTGGCACTGGCGAGTGAGCAGCGAAGAGGTTGGAAGCGGGTATATGGTAGCGATAACGCTAACACTTTATATGTTTGACAAAGATTTTATGGTTCCTATAACTAGATAGTTTTAGCTCGAATTATGTGTGTGCGAAATGAGTCGTTAACTTCTATTTCGGGCATCATATTAATTGTTCAGTTGTGAGCCACCTATAAACTTGGCATAGTTATGCCTACTGGATGTTTTATGAGTAGTAAAATGGTGGAATTTCGGCCCGAAGGATATTGATCATTTTTGACATACTTTTTTTTTGTCATACTACTTTAAGACATTTAACACTACATATTTTTTTTAACTATTTGAACGTTTTGCAGTTATGTGCATTGTTTAACTGAACTATACGGAAACAAAAGCAGTTCATTTGAAGTAGTTATGCAAACACGTATTTTCTACTGCCGGAGTGCATGGAAACAACTACCTGGATGTTTGTCAATGTGTCTGCATTTTAGTTTTGGTGATTCATAAGGTTATTAACCCATTTGTTTTCTATACTGAAGTTGTGATGATACGACAATTACGTTACATGGCACAGATATCGTATGTTGTTTGATACGCGTGTGCCTGTTACCGACATCCATGTATGACCATTGGTTATCTGTATTTCATGTTAAACTCGTATTAAAACGTAGTCAGTGCGAATTTATTTCACTCCCATGAAACGCGGTGGTTTCGTACGTCGGTGTGTTTTCGTTAAATCGTACACCTTACACGAATCAGTAGATGAGGGGCGACTAGTTAGTGAGGCGTCATTTTGATCGTAAAGATTTATGGGTCAAGGAGGCCAAGCTACCATATAGTACACTGTTTACTTTGCTGAGCCCCTAGCACACCGGTGAGACACGCAAGGTATTTAACCGCTCACTAGCTCTACAAATGGATGTGTTCATTGATAACTTGAAAACATTGGATTGATTCACGCAGATTCCTTAGTCTTGAAAATATAAACTGCTTCTCTGTAAGTGATCTGATATTTGGGCACGACTGACCACCTACTGCCAAACAATATTACAGCACGTATCCATCATTTTTACCTGCATGTTCATTCAGTGCTTTTTACCAATAGTGTCCTTCCGATTATAGAACGCGATGCGTGCCGTGGTCGAACAACATGGTCGAGCTAGTTCCCTGCCTTCGATTGAAGTATTACTCGTCGCTGGCCTCGAAAACGTCACGATTAAAGTAAGCCACCTTGATGTATACACCTCGGTCCTATTCATTATCAAGTGTACTGGCAATCACGTTGTGAATATCTGGTTGTCATATTTCGAAGTATTTGCTTGGTGACTGTTTATGTATCGCTTATCTTCAGCCTCAGTTCAGTAAAGTTTTCTCACTCTTTTCTGGCTTATTTCGATGTTGGACTGGATCTGTTCATATGTGATCGAAGGTTCGTGAAAGTGGTCCCTGTGGACGCGAAGTGTTTTAATGTGTAAAACCTGGAAAACAAGACAAAGCAACTTAGGTTTATTTTTCCGGTCCGTAAGCTGTTAGCTGCTCTCAAAAGACTGACGAAGATCATTACCTTCAGTTACTATTGTAGTTACGCCGTTTTTAGCGGTGGATGGGGGTACACACCCTAAATATGAGTTGTATCAGTACTTGTGGATGTCTAATCAGAACACAGATCGGTTGCAAAATCCAGTCAGTTAACGTGAAGATTGATTACAAATTGTATACCTTCAATCACTGGTCGCCGCTTGGAGCAAGCACGGCATCATTGAGGATGAGAATCGTTGTGGTGCTTCAGGGACTGACAAAGTCCGTCGGCTGCTGGTGGTAATTGTCACGTTCTCCAGGCTCTGTTGGCTCATACTCGGCTTACACATCCTGATTAATCGCCTACCAGGTTGGTTTAAAATGGAGGTGACAATCTGCTTTGGTTTGGAGAATGCAGTCATTGACGTCAATGCTTACTTTAGAGAGGTTCTCAGGACTTTCTGATCGTGATCAAATAAATAGCAATCAACTTTCATTGGCAATATTATGGAACATAACCATGAATTACGTTTAATTCCGTTCCTGTCGTGAACCGTTTATTCATTACGTGCTTTGCTCTCTGGATTTTTGCTTCCCAGTGTGTCTTTATAACTTGGAGTACATTGTCTTGTTCGATTTTGTAACCATTGCTCAGTTTTTACTATTCTACCACTGGAAAGCTACAGTTTCCAGTTTGAAAAATAACTTCACTTATCTGCAATAATTTTGTGACTGTTTGTGACTCGCTATCAGGTTTTCGACACCGACCTCAGTTATTTATTCAACGAATGATTGACGAACATGGATGTACAAGTAAACACACCACTAAACGGATTTGTTTGCAATAAAGTTTTCCCTACAATATACACTTGTATTTTCCGTTCTGATATCCAATAAACAATTCCAAGGTACGCGTTGCATAGGATTTAGTCGGTTTTTCCGTCTCATCTGTTTTCCACATGTCCTAACTTTCAATGTTTATCTTTGGCAAATACCAATCATTAGTGTTTTTGTGTTGTATGTTGTCTCATCGATATGGGCATGTGATCCTCTGGTCTATGTCAGTCGGCCCATGCACACATTGACATGCCCGTTGGTCACAGGTGTGTATGTCGTATATAGTCGGGTTCAAAGTTAGCTGATTTTGCTTTTACAGTTATTGAAATATGCCTGGAACCGATTAGTACTTCATAGTTTCAGAACAAACTGATAAACATTTTACAGTTGTGTTTATTGGTAGCATTTCGATTCCAACTGGAGAATGACTGCATATGTCATTAGTGCACCACATAACCCGTATTGACTAGAGGTACAACACACACTGTTAGACCTTCCAACTTCATTCAGGCAGTTACAACGAAAATTATGTGGTATCAATTCGACTTCATCGGTTGCTTACTCTCAGTGTCCAAATTCGTACTATACATTGATCTTGGTGTTGTTCCAAGAGCTGATCGGCGACACTCTAACAGTGTTTGTTTCCAGAATTTATTGAATCAAAATTGTGATGAATGAACGCTCTTGTATGAATTTCTAGAGTGAAACTGAATCACTTTTTCTGATTTACCGATTGGCTTCACAGTAGTTTTTCTAGAAGGATCACCTACCGGATCAATCAAACATAGCCTCTTCTGGGAGCAGGTGATTCATAAATAAAAATCATCATAATAGCCATGAGCTTGACCAAAAGGTACTGTGGCTCGGGCTGCCGTTCACCTCAACAGTGACGTGGAATATCCTAGAAGAAAACGTTACTAAAAAGGTTGAAAATTATTAAAACAAGACTAAGCGGAAGAACTAGAAATGGTATGGATACAGGCACGCCATTGACTGCGACACATCGCCATCTCGAATAGCGTCTCTAACCAGCGGTTTGAGTGATCACGAGGACCCCATCCAGGCAGGCGACACTTACCCACTTTGCCCATGTGTACGTGGTAAATTCGACACCAACAGGAAGTGTATTAGAGTTTTTGTTGAAAAGCTGGTTAGAATTGTTTGTACAGTACGCCTCTGTTTAGACCTAATGCATTTGATAGTAAATCCCACTAACTGCTTCGAAAAAGTTTATGTCATTGTCGCTAGTAGATTGGTGTAGTTTTCATGCCTACTGTTGGCGGCAGTGATATCTGCTATTAACATCCGCCGCATCCTGATAGATCGTGTTGACGATTCGTAATACTCCTGAATGTTTGCTTGATGGGTGAGCTGATCTTGTGAAGACCAGTCGGGTTAGAAGGGTGATTGTTGGAACCAGGTGCATATTTTGGCTGGTAATTTTACTGGAATCAGAAAGGGGTAGTCAAACTTAAACTTACGCAAACTCTCGGCTACTCATCAGCAACAAATCTTTATATTTTCAAATGTGATATTGTTTTATTTGAAATAATTCTCATTTCCTCCAAACCTGTATCGCTTTTGACGTCCGTTTTAGGCTTTCCGGTAAACAAAATTTTCGTACTGATTTGATTCCCGTCTAACACTCAATTACATGCTGTTAGAAGGGCTTCGTTAGCGTTTAAAATGGACTCATCGAGTTCTGGAGCGAACTTGAATTTGTGCAGCTGATTGTTTTTCCACATCATCTGCTAACGTCACACTACTTTTTGATACAGATTCACGATTTCATGTACATCATGATTATCAGTAACTGAAGTTGCATTGGACATTTCAAGCAAATTAACCGTTTTATTCATGTTACCTGTTAGCAGTTAACTTGAAAATTTCACCAGACGTTTATTCCAGTTGTGCGGGGGGCGAAGAATCTTGGTGACTGTCGGTAGTGTTTCAGACATTGTTGACCTAGTTTTTTTTAAAAAATTTTGGGGAACGTTATTGCACTACAACGTTTCCGTTATCTTTCAACCTCCGTTAAATTCATTTGCTATAGGGTCATGACAAAATCGCACCAATCGTAATCACTTAAAATGGTGTTCATTGAATTTTTATACTGAAAACATAATATCACTTGTAAATTGTAGTGAAGCTGTAACAAATGTGAAGATCGCAGTATTCCTGTAGTTAAGTTACAAAACTGTCGTTACCTGAAATCGTCTTACCGCTGTCTGCCCCTCTGGTTACCTTTCCTTCTCTCTCTCTCTCTCTTTGGTCTTCTGAGTAATACTATACAGTGCGTTCAGATTCAGCACGTGCGAGGCCACAAGAGTTAACTGTTGTAGAGCGTTCGTTATGTTTGTTTTGGCCAAAGGTCAGTGTTGTTTATGTTAGACTTGGAACTTCTCAGCATTACGTATTAGAGTAAACGATTGTAAAACTGAACTATACTTGTCAGTACATCGATTTGTCATATGAATAAAGTTCACCTTACTCATTTTTGAACTGTTTAAAGTGTAATGTTCAATAGAGTATTCATTTGGCGGCGTTATACTCCACCAGTTCTCTTCCTTATATTCAATTTTTCACGTATCGAAAATCACTTTTGTTTAACACCACTGCGGACGTTAACATGGTTCTTCAGGATTCGTTGAGACAGCCTCGCATTTTGAACTCATCCACTTCCCCTAACCTGTTGAGCAGTTTGAATGAAGAAGGCAGTAGGCTGTCATTGCAAGCTTTAATGCCCGGATAAATAGACCTCCTCAATACGAACGCACAACAGACGGTTCATTTAGAACCACGAGCATGCAAAGTGGAACAACTGAACACAAAGGAAACCAAAATGTCACAACCCATGATCGCTGTTAGTGCTGCAGACAGTTATTTATCGACACACCACACTTGCTTAAACGTTCACATAGCAGTAGCTTCAGCAGTGTCCTCTGTGGCATTGTACATCGTATGCAAGAGCCGATTTCGGATCAAATTAGTGTTGTCATCAGAAAGTGGTGTGCTATGGAAGATACAGACTCCTTGTTTCTGTGTCCGCCTCTGAAACGATGCTCTTGGATAACCTGTCATTCGGCCCACTTCCTTGGCACAGTGCGTGTTACAGGGGTTGGATTTTTGCGTACTGCATTTGCTGTGCTCATGGAATCACGTGTTAACCGTACGATACTGGCTTCACGGACGCGGATTGTCGGCATTCTGTCTATATAGTTGACTTCTCATATTCTGATGTGGTTTGGTCAGATCTTCTACACAAGAGACCTCCGTGACTCGGACCGTCTTATCTTTCCAGTCACTACGTTCGCTAGTTATCAGTCGGCTTTTTGTCTGTTCTTCTGGAGCCTGTTTACATGTTTGTAACCCGATGACAATCAGCTTGGCACTATTGTGCTCCTTCAGTTTATGAATTTGTACACTCCTCAGTCGTTCTGCTTTCAATTGGGTTTTAACATTCCGTGTCCTCTTTCTCAGTCTTACATTTTAGTCGTTTCCCCATTTCACGGCTGTTGATCATCCTTCATAAGATGTTCATTATTATCGCGCACGTGACCCCATCGAACGATTGTCCGTTGAGCTTGTTCTATTTTTTCTTTGAGCGTTGTCAATACTCCTGAAGAAAGTCACCCGAGGTGGTTGGAACTTAGAATATTACAACTTGCTCATAACCTTGTGTTATTCTCAATCCATTTATCAACAACATACTCTGGTCTGAATTGTTGGCTGTACAAGTGAACAAGTTCACTTGCTTGTTTCGAAGAGTTAATTTTCGCCTATACTGATAATCGAATGCAACCCACACAGTTGGTTGTAGCCACTTATCGATCGGTTGCAGTTATTTAAAAAACGTGTGTTAAGACCGTTTTTATCTGCTTTGACCTGTGCACACTTTGGAAATCGGTCATCCGTTACACGGGCTTATTGTAACTGGTCCGGAGATTTTTCTATACCAAATGTTAGCCGTAATGGAATCTTGTGAAGCTTCATCTCGCCACCAGTGGAGCTTTTCTATGAATTACTTTACAGATTTTCGATAAATCGGCTTGCTTTTCTAAGCCTTTGAAATGCGATTGGGACTGGACGTCACTTAGTCTTATGCCACACGTGGACTGCAACTTTTCATGACTAACTTTTGCTGGATTCTATTCCGATTCGTATATCAGGTCTTCTTGCGATGCTTATCTGTCCTTTCTATTTGGAAATTTGTTTGCTGGATGTATTTCATAGTTTACATTATCTAGTGTTATGATCGTGTTCAAAGCTTACATACCGTTTGTCCCTAGATGAATACACCTGCCCTTCGAGTTGGGCACATGTGAACACATGTGAGGAGGACACAAGCAGTTGCATCGATTTTCCCAACTTTTGGCGAGTGTGCGCACTAACTAACCGTTGTGCCCTGATTGCATTATTTTACTTGTTGATCCATCGACTTGTTTTGCATGAAGATGATCACTTCATAGGCAAACGGAATATCGTGCTATCGTTTTTTATAACTTACCAGAGGCATTTTCATCTGGTGATCTGTTGTCTAGCCTGACTCATGACTTTAACCGTGCAGCAAATTTGATAATGATTACAATATGAACATACCGGCTTCCCATGTTAAAAGTCTATTGGATGCGCGGATACATATGCATATTACCTTACAGTAATGATAAGTAACGCAAATTGTGATGTAATCGAATGTATTTGTCTTGATAACCTTTTGGCTGTTCACATAATCTACCTACACACATAGTTGACAGACTACTTTTCAATGCATGCTGCATGCGCTGTGCCGATGTCAAGGAAACCACCAGCAAAGGTCAGATAGTTTGTTGAGACATCAACTAAACTGGTCTGTCCAGGCGTCAACTAATGGAGATAATAGCATATGAAAATAGTATGTGATAATGCTAAATAAGGGGAATAGGTCAAGTGAAGTTATTCACCTCACTTGTGATCCCTCGGAGCAGCCTCAACTATAAATAACCAATAGGATTGTTAGCAATCAAAGCTTTCTTGTGAAAAATCCCAGTTTTTAATACTGCAATGTCCTCCCAAATAGCAGTAGTAGACCACCGCCGCCCTGATGAGCACCGACGCCTGTGTATTCGAAGCGTATCATCCACCCCATATTTATCCTTGTTATGAAACTCAGTGGAGGTTTGTTTTGTTTTTCGTGCTATCCTGCATCGGTCTTTCTGTTCAACGTGGTGAAGAGATAACCGGTCTTTTATCTTTTTGATAACAGAGTAGTAATTTTTGGTCGATATTCCCGCAGAAAAACGTTTGATGTGACGTGGATACTTTTAAATGAAACTTTTCAGTAGTAAATCACCCCATCTCGAAAAGTCATCAAGCAAAAATAGACAATATTGGGATTCACAAGAGGCCAAATATGGCAACATTTTGTAAACATATTTCGTCGTAGTCATCCAGAATTTGTGACCGAATTTGTCGAGTTTGTTCGGTATATAGCTTGTGACTTTGCATTGATTTTTCAAAGGTAACAGCTGTTTATCAACGGACAAAGCAGAATGAAGATTATACGTTGTACAATTTGCAGTAAATGCTGCAAACACTCCTATCATATAAGTAAAAGAACCTACGGTTCTCCTTAGACGACTTTATTTGTTATCAACTCGGAGCCTTCGTTTTATCTGGTAAAACCTTCTCCAACTTAGATGGCTACTGAAATTTACGACTGTAACGGAATTTGACGGAATGTTTTTCCGTACAGCCCACAAACACGCAGTAAGCCAACAAAGATTTTCAGCCTCTCCTGTGATAAGCTACGATTTCCCCATACTGCACGCCTTTTTGTATATTTTTATCGTCAATAAAGTACTGTCGTCGATCGATTGCTTTTAAGGGTTGTTCGTACAATGAAAGTTTAACGATTATTTTCGTTTCAAGCCTGCATTGAATTCCGGTGCGTTCACTGCCAACCTACTCCCCACTAGCATTTTTGTGCCATTGGTAGCTAGTACCCACCGTGTGGAGTGTAGGCTGTCAAAGCTAGTTTGCTAGTTCGTTTTTTCAGTTTCATATACATTGACGACTTTAGCTCAGTAGATCACGTCGCCAAGCCCTGGGCTAGTCGTGTGGACCCCTAAAATTGACAACTGACGTCAATGTCACACCAAAATACCAACTCTGGTACCAACCCGTCGAGATGCGATTGCGTAGGTGATCGATTTCCGTGTGTGCGTGCGTCAGTTAGGCACGCTCGTGGTCAAGCCCTAAGGCATGGCGCTAATAGTGGGACTTATTGGCGCCTCTTCTGAAGGGAGTCAAATTGCGCTCAAGTGGTCGTTCTCAATATACTTTTTTATTCAGCTAAGGATGCTAAACAGTTTGACCGATTGGGTTCCAGGTCGAACGATTGTTAGACTACGTTATTGTAGAAAAATTCAGCGGGATACTAGGTTCATTGTGATAAGCGTACAATTTTTCTTTCTAGTCTTTCTAGTGGTAACATCCAGCATGGAGCGAAAATGAGAGGAATGGTTTGAGTAGTGATGAGAATGGAGGTAGAGGTTAGATTTATTTATTAAGTGATGAAGTAAACACTGATTATTTAGTACGAAGGGAACTTGCACTTTGTTCAAAGGATTGCCCTGTTGATAAGATTAATGTAATACGTTAGCTGTGTGTTGATACATTTATGAGAGAAAACTGGGAATACATAGCACCACCAACTCATCTTCAGTTCAGTGTACCAATAAAAGGTATTCAAATGACGAATATCTGGTTGGTGAAAATGAAAGTATCAAAAATCGTCACTCACTGTTCTGGCCATGACCGTCTCTCCTGACCGGGGCCAGCTGTCCGTGTGAAGGTCTGGTCTGGGGAGTGTGAGCCCCTTGAGACCATGAGAGTTTTAAGAGATGATGGAACTGTTTTTCTCAGCACAACGTTGGGTTACGCATTCTGGAATTGATTTGTTCAGCCGCTGTCAAAGTCGACTGCTCAAATACTTGATCCGAAATGTGTTCGACACATCTGTTTGTGGATTGCTCACTTCAAGGTGCTACATGACTACACTAATGACTGATTTCGTGATTCCGGGATGCCCGTATATGTAATTGGATAGGAATGGCTGATTCACTTCCAGTTTAACGGTGAACCAAACAGAAGGTTGCACTTGATCGAACACTCAAAGGATGCGCTTCAGATACACAACGACAAAGTGAACAACAAAAGGTCGCCTACATATCAACGTTAAGAAGAAAACGCTAACTTCGTATGCACAGTGATTCACTCTGTAATTTTCTCATGAAAAGTTGACCAGATTTTGACCTGGGGTTACCACACTATCAATTTGTAAACTTAATTTGTGTTGTATGTCAGAAGTACTACGCAACAGAATTCCTATGAGGATTTTCGTTGAAGTCATACTCTGTTGTATTGGTCCTATGGTGAATTATTGAAAGTATGTTCACGCTTTTCTTCTTTCTATGACCATGTGAGCATTTTTAGGAGGTAGAAATCCAGTGACTAACGCGTGGAGGCACAGCTTGGGACCAGTCAGTAGTCGAGCATAAACAATCACAACGTTGTTCGACATAATCGACACCCAACAGGGACATGACCACTTCCTGGTCAATGGGTTACGTGGTCTACTGTCGCTGTTTCTCGTGATGGTTCAAACAGAAATTGGTTAGGTGATCTGTCAGTGATCAGGAAGACAAATAACCCAACTAAAATGTAACCATTAATTGGTCAGAGGTTGTTGTTTGTTGTTTGCAAATACGCTAAAACAAAAAAACGCGCTTTTATGCTCATTTTTATCCACTTGTGAGTCTGCGTATTCATTTCGCGATTTTGTTCGTTGCTTTCTGTCTACTCACCAGTAGTTAGTTGAGGCTATGTTTTTTCTTCTGTAGATTAGCGACCTTGGCGGAGGAATTCCGCGTTCCGAAATTGATTATGTATTCAATTACACCTATACCACAGCCAGAGGTGGTGCAATAATTCGTAATGAAAATCCCGGATCAGAAAGTGGAGGTAACGCTCCAATGGCCGGCTACGGTTATGGACTCCCTCTTAGTCGACTGTATGCCAAATATTTCAACGGTGATTTGATACTGGCCAGTGTGGAAGGTTACGGTACGGACGCCATCGTATATCTGAAACGGAATGCAGCCGATGCGGACGAAGTGCTTCCCGTCTTCAATCGCACTTCAGCGCGTCAGTACGGTTCTGTTGGTATCCCTATTGCAGATTGGTCTAATCCGCACTTCACTACCAGTTGGCGCCGAAGTTGAACCAACTGGAAAGAGTCGTACACACATTCTCTCTTCATCTGTGTACAGTGCACACTGCGTCTCACTCAACTTGACTTCACATGGTGCGTTGTGTTTCTGTATGGCAGTGCTTATGTTTACTCTCATACGTACTCGTGATCGGTTTCCAGATAGTGCTTCAGTTCATTTCGAGAGCCCCTTTCCACCTCTTTTTCAAATCCCTATATTGTTCTTTTGTTTTGTTTTTGTTCGTCTATTAGATATATCTCAAGTTGTATCATAAACCCCGGGTTTTCGAACAGATTAAATGTTTATCTGAAAGTCGGTCGTGGTTTGGTTATCAACAACGAAGGCGTCCTTTTGGAGGCCATCAACCAAGAATTGTAATTGTAATTCCCACACACTGCTATCGATCTTAGACATTATTGCTTCGTTTCCTTGTTTCCATAAAAATGTCTCGTTCATTGTGAAACCTGCAATATATGTTATGGATCGTTGTGTAGTGATTACAAACTATAATCTGGCTATTAATTTTATTTTCCAGCAAAATGATCTGATAAAGTATTATCGAAAACATTTGTTTATTACCATTGTCCTCTATGACTCAATAGGCATTTTCGTGAAATCAATTTTGTGTATCATTCTAATTACCATCCTCGCTTGTGTATCTCATCGGTTTCCATGTTTTCGTTGATAGCGAGATCTCAGCCTTAACGACATAGAATGTTTTGTTAAAGTCACTTACCTATTAATTTATCGGATTCTGTTTGTTCTTTCTGATGTCCTCTGGCCAATAATGATTACTGTTGATCGGTACTTATCAATTTCCGCATACGTGCACATTCTTCCATGATATATTATCGTTATGGTTTGATTGTTTCATCTGGCTATTTTCTGACAATAACGTAACACCAACACCCTCGTGCATACCTAACACGCGGTTCGTGTAGTTAACTAAACGTTTCAGACATTGACAGCTAGGTTTTCGGTTCTAATTCAGCTTTATCAAGAAAATCGTAGGCTATGTCATACAATTGATCAGCTGTATGACAAAAATTTTCACTCATGTATGATATTTCCAGTTTTTCAGCTGTTTTTTTATCAGTTTCGTTTCATTTTAAAATGATGTGTAGCATTCACTTATTCTGGTTATGTGTGTGTGTCAGTTAGATTTTTATACAAATATAAGAAATAATAGATTCCCTTACCGGATTTATCTAAGTCAGATAATGTTTAAAAAAAAAGCATCCGAAATCGTTTTTAATGTTCCTGAACAATTGTCAAATATATGTTGTAAACTTCTGACAATTCACGGTTTGGAGGCGTTCTGAGTTTTCGCTATTCCATATCTTTCTGTTGATCTAAGAATATTTGTAACTGATAACATCTAGTTGGATATTTTGAAACTGTCCGCGTTTCCTGGTACCGATTCGCAATAAAGCAAACAAACAAAACCATACGGAATATATTTTCCTGCGTCAGTAAATTCTGTGCGTGCGTGAATACATGTGGACGATAAGATGGACAATTCGTTGATGCTATTTTATTTCAATTCTGGTCTATCTAAGGTCAACGAGTGTTGGTGTAGCATTGTCTGTGGAATCCGTTCATTGATTGGAATGTATGGGTGAGTAATTTTTAGACAGAATTCACATGTTTAAGTTTGCTGATTTCTTCAGCAGTTTTCTTTAATAATGGACTGTAAGGTTTACCACATTACTGGTCTTCAATTACTTTTTATGCGTTGACGTTTTACTACGCCTTAGCAACCTTTCGTGAACGTTATTCAAGTGGTTGATTGGACACCGACCAACTTGACTGGTAAATTGATCCAATTTCTTGACGTGACAATTCACCTACAACGTTGTCCTGATCTTGGTCACCTGAACGTACTATATTCTGTAATTCTTTTGGTCTACATGTGTAGGCAACACAAATTGCCCACCAGTTTGCAACCCTAACGTGCATTCTGCTCCCTTCTGTCTAGTCTCCTCTGCATTTCTCTCCAATAGTTGTGCCATTACGCTTTTCAGTGTGTAGCTAATACTATCCGTGAAACAATTAATGGACGATTTGCTGATGGCACCTTTTTGGTAGGTCGCACTTCTGTACATCTCAGTTTGACATAATTATGGCTTTTCGAACACCAAAGTGCAGATCATTTGATGTCTTCTGAAAACTTGGTCTTATCACCCTGTCTTCCCAGTTTCGTTCCAATCTGTTATTAGTTCGCTCATTCCGACTGGGATCTATTCGTCTACTTTTACAGTCACCTTCGTTAACCATTGTATTTTTTTTTACCTCCTATCTTGTTTTTTTTGCTATAGCTTATGACATCTAGTTCTTGAACTAAGCCGTTGCAATGACTGTAGTCAAAGAAAGTCTGCTCACCTGTGCCCCCTCCATTTGAATTGCACTGAACTACTTTCAGTTCTATTCGTATGCCTTGTGTTTAGCCTTATTCGTGATGGGCTTGTGAGTAGAGGCTTTTGTGTAAAAGGCAGTCAATTCCGGTTGATCGAACGGTAGAGTAAAAAGTATAGAAAATATTTGTCCCTCAGACACAGCAAGATTAGACTACTCAGTAACATGTTGTGACCTAAAAAGACACGTTGAGAATGTATGACAAGAAGAAATGGAAGACAGGACGTTAACCGTAGAAGGAGTCCAGATATGATAATCGGTATTAGTCCGTTTTATGTACGACGAATACTGCAGGCGAGTGTACATTTTGTTTAGGACATCAGACAGGAGCTTGAGGGTAGAGTAGTCCGAGATTGCTGAAGAAATGAAAAAGTTCTGGACCATTATTCTATCTATTTTCGTCGGAGTTTATGTATGGTTCATCAGCTGACAGTAGTGGTCTTTGTTTCCTACGAATGAGAAATATATAGCTAAGTTCATGTGCCTGCTCCCAATCCATTCGTTATATTTTGGTTGATGGCTCACCGTGTTTGCATTGCTGACTGGAGAATCGGAGGTGGTTAGCGCATTCGTCGCACCGCTACATGAGCACAACTACAAAACCGACTGTTTCATTGTCTACCGCTAGTTTGAATTCACAGGCACGGAACTGTTTCTCATTGAACTTTAAGATACTCTGTTGGATTGCGCTTTTCTAGGTGGTCCGGTTTATGGCTGCATCATTCCGTAACAGATTCGTTTGTGTTGCATTTCCGTGTCGTAGTTTATGGCGACCAGG
>JTDE01002830.1:58174-84606 GCA_014338405.1 Paragonimus skrjabini miyazakii | reverse complement strand
CAGACACCATGTTCCAGAGCACCGTCTGTCAGGTAACCTGTCCAGTAGAGGGTGTACCCGGCACCTGCTTCCCGTAACTTACCTTGGTCCGCAAGCCTCGTCTCGCTCAAGGCTGCTACATCGATCCCACAGCGACGCAGTTCCATCGCGACCAGCGCAGTGCGCCGTTCTGGCCGTCCGCTAGAGCTGCATCGATCCAGCAGCGTGTACACATTCCATGCTCCAACACAGAGCGTCTTGTGTCCCCTGGTCTGTTTAAGGTTGCTCTTCGGGCTACTGAAACTTGAGTGAGCATTATCTGCTCGAGGATTAATATTGGTGGGACAGTATGAGGGTGACGAGTGTGACCAACAGTATGTGGAAGAAAAAGACAAACAGCTGCGCACACGCGTCCACGAACACAGATTAGCAATGCGATGAGCCGACTTTAGATCACAACTGTGGCACCACAGTGCGGACACGGGTCACTAGGTCAACGTAGATCATTCTTAAGTGGTCGCGCGGATAAGATCGAAAGAGGAACGGCTTGTACTAGAAGCTATTTATTTGTGGAATTCGTTCAATCAACACGTATAGACGACCATTACGTCAACATCGTTGACGCTGAAACGAAAATCGAGCGAAGACAGACCAATAAACGAACACGATGAGCGGCAGAACATTCTCATTCCGATACGTTTATTTGTTCTATAACGGATCCTAATGTGGATTTGAAACGTCACAATAGGTTGTTCAACACTCAGTGTATGCTTTTTTATACAACCCAGGCTTCGTCAGTCACGTACCAAACCCGCATAACCTGCAAATAAATTTTACTTTTAGTACGCCGAACGATGTGTTATATTTCGGTTACTTTTCAGTTGGAATGCGAACTTACTTTTATCTAGATGCCAAGTCCTAAACTCATCATTTATTATGACGTACTGATAAGTAGTATATTTTTAAATGGAAATTTTACATTTGGTTGCTTACCGTTAGAATAAATCTAAAGCCAACGGGGTTATCCTAGGGATAATTTACGGTGCGTTCTCTGTTGGTGATCAAACTATCGTTCAGCAGAGAGTCTCAGTTGCAACGTCCTGTCTTTTCATACCTGTTGTATTTTTCCCATTTAATGCATGCAGGCTAGGAGCTCCCCTCCGCCCAACACCATGGACAAGCGGCCAGGCCGCAACCTTGGCAACCGGCCAACCTTCAGAACAATTGGATAAAGTTGAATTTCCACATCCTGTTGCTGAGATCGTTGCCAGAAAGGGGAGTGGGTTGTATCAGGCGGAACGCATGAAGGCGTTGGCTTGCACTGAGGGTTTACATGCCCCTTTACGTCTAGCTATGGAGAAGCGAATTATGAAAAGAATACAACCTCGACTGCCAGGGCTATATTCTCACCATCCGTTAGCTGCCCAGTTGGACGGTACTCTGGACGACATTGATGTCGTGGATTTCCTTAACCGTGAGTAATTACTGGGTGGTTGTGTTTTACATGGCGTCACACGAATTGTAGACTACTAAATAAATGTATGGTTTGGCGCTAAGTCTTATCACTTAAATCCATATATTCGATTGTTGATGAGACTGTTTAACTCTTATGGTCAGCACAACTATCTCGTGGTTGTGATTCTTAGGATTTTTTTCTGTCAGATGGAGTGAAGATCTAAAGACTCATTTCTGTGAACCCATGATATTTGAGCGGCAGCGGAGTAGGCTTTGTCACCGATGACATTACTTCAACAATCTGTAAGACATGGAGTATATGACACTAATTCGATCTTCGTCGGTATTTCTTTAAGTACGATCGAAAACGTGTTTTCTTTCCTGATTGTTAAGCGGATGCAAGCATTTGTTTTTCTCTCTCACCCTATCATTTCTTCAGTTTTATTTTAAACTAGGTCGTGAAAGTTTGAAGAACCGTTCGAAATGACTTAAATATGTGAACCTTGATTTTGGCTGGACCAGCTTGACAGTTTTTTCTGGTATATACCGCACGTCGGCAAACGTCTTATGATATTATAGATAAAACCCCGGGTTATTTTCATCTTTCGATATCTGTGAATCCTCTAAACATACGTGAAGTGTAACCGATGTACTGCTGAGCATATTTTGTTTCTTTTGCCACTACTTTCTCTACGTATAAGTGCTTGGATATTCGCAGTTTAGTGACCATCGGTTGGCATTTCTTAAATGAACTGGTGACTTTAATTGTCCATTAACTTCCACGCGATTTTTAGTGTCAATCAAATGTGGCTCTTCAAATTTGCAACCCATAGAGGATTTGCTATTCTTGCCCGGCGCTCCACCGTCCCTTTCAGATTAATTAAGTAAACAAAATTCACCTTTGTCTGTCACTGTCTTTGATGCGAATTAGCATGGTTCTGAGATTATGGGGGTAAAACCGAATTTAGACTGACTTCGGATCATTTGTAGTGTTTTATCCACAGACCAGCTCTTCTGGCGCTTGTTTGGCATTGCACTTAAAATCATTCCCTACGGTGTTTGTGATATTCAATCTGATTGAACCTGGCGGCAGTCACTTCACAAATGCACCGGCGCTGTTTGTCTGAGTGCGCTCCTCGATGATCTCTTGAGCCGGACTGGATGATGAGATGATCACATCGGTGGCGTCACTAATGTCAAACAAACTAATAGATATCTGTCAGACTGCACTCTCCTGACCTTCCAAATTGGAAGAGAACTAACCTATTAATCCGGAAAAATATCTTAGTTCCGGTTCAAAGCGATTCAACTGCCGGTTTATGGTACAAGCCGATGACTTTAGTCGGATGTCTTAACCATTCCCCTGCTGAAATCCGGATGTTCTTGTATCGGATGGTGGCTCTGTGTGGTCTCACTAATCCTACTTGCATGACAGCTTTACACCAGCATCGCCCACTGTTATATTGTTGTCAACGTCAAAATAGGTCACATGGCAAGTAGTATGTCTGACATTATTCTTTTCAAAGACTTTGCTTCGGAAGTTGGTACTTAAAACAACAATATACTTTGGACCCGTTTGCTGATAGGTTGTATTCTGTCGCATTGTAATTCAAGTGTAAAAGGTAAATTTTTTTATGGACATCTTTTTGCCTAATTTTTTACTTGCCGTTCGCTTTTATCTTGCATGATTTATCAGGACTTGTTGCTGGTATTACGTGGGGAATATTTCAGTTATCCATTGTGCACAATAGATGACCAAAGCGGATCACAACCTACTTTCCATTATTGTATCATCATCATCGTCCTCGACAGATGCCTAACCGTCGTGCGACCACATCACTAATCATGTTTTCAGAAATATAGCGAACCAAAGGGTGGGGCGTAACTCCCGAACGAAAACGGTGCAAACTCAATCTTTCAGCGTCGTGGTACATTTACCTCGCACATAAACAGATGAGGGAAGTACAGTTAGAAATAAGATGCCATCCGAAGGATAAGCTTTCTTACGTTTTTCACTAACCCGCTCTATCGGCCGCTCCTACCGTACACGCAATCAAGTCCAACTATGGCAACATTCAGGTGCCGGTCAACGTTGCCAAAGGACCATGATTAAGTGTGCTAACGAGACACATAACATTTTCTCACAATAAATCCAATATAGCCTTAACGTATCGTGTACCACACTACCTCCTTCCTGCTGGTTTTCCTTGCGCCTATTCTTCTTGTCCACCCTTTTCAACCGTTAAGTACGTGCACTGATTAGAGGCAGCTATCGTTCGATGTGTAAATGAGAGTGATAAACGGGTGTAAACAAAGTGACAAATGGCGATAACATCTCTGGAAGTAAAGTGAAAATATGCTCGATCTCCCATTGCTGATGTTAATCAACTGTTGTTTGCTGTGTTCTTGTGGTATGCTTGATAGACTGTGGTTTGGTTCCTCTGTCTGTTTCTCACTTGTAACTTCATTATTGCTGAATTTCCGAAATTGAAACCATCTCTCGATTTATCTCTTTTACTCTAACACGCCCACCGCAAATTTAGATGCACCCTAGCACTCTCAGTTTCTTCCAATGTATATAGTTCCTACGAATCATATGAATAAGGTTATTGCCCTCACACTGTTTATGAGGAAATATCCCCATTGGGACATAGTGGACAGTGAGAATTGACGTTACTTGAGTAATCTACTCCAGTCGCAACTCTAGCTTGTCACGCCAATTCTCCAACTAATATAGATGCTGTCCATTACCACCTATGCAGCACTGTTTATGAAGCCTAGGCTGTGTGATTCGTCTTGAAAATCACTTGTCACACGGGACGGATTCTGGTTTAGCTACTCATCTAACCATCATTCTGTGGCTCATAGTAGTTTTACCCAACATTAAACAATTCCACCAAAATGGCTGATTGACAGTCATGTTCCACTGAAGATACATTTGTTGGCTAACAAGCGATGTTCCCACAATTATTTTGGGGTGAGTCAGTTATGCAGAACACGTGCTGCAGAAGACATTTCTGAATTCGCTATCGCATCTGACAAGTTAGCAGTGTTATTCACTAGTAGAAAATTTTTTGTAGGTTACCTTTCAGCGAACAGTCTCATCGTTTTGACTAGTTTAACTGTGTTGATCACACTTCCAGCACTGAACCCTTTCTGTCTGGCCCACTCGTCCGTTCTTCTTTGCGATATTATTGGTGACAGGATCAACGCCTTTGAGGAAAGGCAGTCCACACGAAACAAGCCACTAGCACATACCCAAACTTTACCAGCACAGTGGTAGCACATTTGGCGTTACATATTTCGTGTGTTATCATTACTAAATCGTCTGAGTATCATGATGCCTACAGGTTAATTGTCGTTGATTGTTCAACTTTCGCCCGCCAACATAATGTATTTAGATTGACTGGCTAAACCAAAGACATTGTTAGTCACGTGAGTTTGTCTATTGCTCCGCGTCATTTTTACCTGCCTCTCTTGTGCGTGATTCGAAGAGCAACGTCAGCCTGAACTGTCATCGGCAATAAGTTGATGTGTTGTATGTATGTGTTTGCCTCCGTGTCAAGGGTACCAGATGGCTGCGGTCTATTGTGCCGGCTAAACTACACACCGGCTGTTTAGTTTCGGGTTTATGTCTGTTCATCCTTTAGTCTAGCGTTCCCTCATCAATGTGTGGAATTCTCCTAAATTATTCTCTTCATTTTTAATTCGGCAGCCAACAAAGTATCCGAAAGTCCAGTGGTTTAGTGAAAATATCGTAAATTGATTCTGTAAACGGTTTTGCCGTGAATACTGACTTTTCCGAAGAGACGCTGTTGAGCAATTCAAGCTCAACCCCTTCCAACGATTCGAAGAGAGATTCGGAGTAAACAGCTGTTTCATAGTCTTTATATTTGGGCGTTGGTGCTTGATCTAATTGCTCGGCTGAAAAAGCATTTGGAATTACAAGAGTAAATTCGAAATTACTCCTGTATATAATGAAGAATGCATTCATCATCATCATCGTAGACAGCAATACATCAGTGGTTCACACTGATGCCTAACTGTCACACAACCACGAAGGAAAAAAAAGCCGATATAGGAAAAGAGAGAAAAAAGGGGAGGGGAAGGGAACCTAACTACTAAAAATATCTACGGCTATATTCAAATATACAACATCAGGGCGCCTACATCTTGCAAACAAACAACCGAGCTGTAAGCTGCGATAGTCGATGGCAAATAATTTCCGGTATATGGGTCCGTCGTACATGTTTGCTCTGGAATTCTGTACGATTCCCACTCTTGGCTCCGAGACCCAGCTTCGGCGTCTCGAGAGACCCTGAGAAAGAATCACTCGGATCAATACCTGTTCGGAGTTGAGTTCACGTGAATAACGGTGCTAATGTCGTAGGCTGTAGGCTGCGACGCAACAAATCAGACTCCAGGATTAAGAGTGCACTTGCCGAAGCAGCTTGCCGACAAACTTGTTGGAGAGTGCGGACATCGGTTGCGCGAATACTTACCAATTATCTTGGTTTCATAAATCTATTGCCACTCTAGGGTACAGGTTCGGAAAGAAGAACTGGGGCCTTGTAGAAGGAGAAAGTGATAATGGATGGATTTTAGCACTGTCTGAAGAACGATAACTTCCGATTCTTCCCGGTCGTTTCTGTCGCGAAAGTACCCATAATTGCGTCCCATTTACTGTGTAACCTGCGTTACTAACGGTTCAACTGTCGTGCGTCGACTTGAGTGATAAACGGTCAAATGCCCCTGTGTACTCCCGGTATTGATACTTATACATGTTCAATCCGCAGTTTTGGCACTGGGAATTGTGCTCGGCTCATGGTTATGCACATTGCACAGGCAATCTGGAGCGGCTGACGAATAATAACCGTGCCGATTCCTTCGAGTTTCAATGCAAAACGAAGACTAAGTGCAACAATGCAGACTGTGCGTCATTCTGTTTTACAATCAGCGAACAAGTGTCAATACACAGAAAGGTACCGATTCTGGAATACTTATCTCAACCGAAGACTTTTCAGAGGTCACCAGCAAACCTATTTGCGACCTTTTAACAGACGGTTCACCATTTTTTTAGTCAACAATTCCACTGATACCGGCATTTATATGAAGCGGTGTCATTTGTAGGTGGAGAAAAAGTTGGGGTACATGAACAAAACGATGTATGGTTCATGTAGATGTGAGAAACATATTGGGTGATTCTCATGGTAGGAAGCATGGTTTACAGGATAGTATTTTATTCAGCCAATTTGTTAAAAATAGAAGAATTTAATCTCATAAGGGTGGTTTCGTAGTTGAAGCGGAAGCTGTAGTTTAAGTACATAGAAAGTAAATACTGTTGGTTTATTTTTACTTCTCAAGACTGTAGTGAAAGAGGAGATG
This sequence comes from Paragonimus skrjabini miyazakii, assembly GCA_014338405.1. Taxonomy (NCBI): domain Eukaryota; kingdom Metazoa; phylum Platyhelminthes; class Trematoda; order Plagiorchiida; family Troglotrematidae; genus Paragonimus; species Paragonimus skrjabini miyazakii. The sequence goes on along the minus strand of JTDE01002830.1, from coordinate 77,787 downwards.
TCCTGAAGGGTGATGCCGTTTATATGATCCCTCCATCTTTTCTAGTGGAATACAATACAAAGAGCGTGTTTAGCATCCCCTACAATCGCCGTTAACTGCGGGCACTTGCTTTCTATGATAATAGAGAAAAACATTTATTCTTCATTCAAAAGAAAGATAAGCAAGAACAGAGTGTCTTTACTTTTCAGTTGTAACGAATGGTCACAAATGTATCTCTAGTGAGCACAAAGCGCAAATCTCTTCGATGTTTCCGTTTCATTCATGTCATGCTGCTTCCCTGTTCATACAACTATTCACAGTTTCACTTTCGGGAATGACTGTGATCTGGTTAGAAGAATGACAGCTCAACCACGCAAGATCTTTCCCTTTATTGACTACGCAGTGGAGCCTCAAGGAGTTTTCCAATGGTCAGTTGGCTTTCTTGTCTCGAGATGCACTCATATGTTTCGATCAACTGTCCAAGGAACACAACAATCTTGCGTGTGCAAATTCTGGAAGGTGTTCCTTGGGTACATTATCTCACGGACCTTTGTTGAAGTTGAATATAGTGTTAAAAGGAGATCCGTCTTTGTAAGATATCCGCACCAAATTTAGTACGAATGAAGTCAAACAGTTTGAGCGTCGTGTTTAACATGTTATTGATAAATGGATTGAGAATAACACAACCTTATGAGCAAGTTGTAATACTCTACGTTTCAACCACCTCGGGTGGCCTTCCTCAAGAGTGTTGTAATCGATTACAACACTCCTGAGGAAGGCCACCCGAGGTGGTTGAAACGTAGAGATCCGTCTTTCTTCATGCGTTGCATTTGATTGGACGCGGATAAATTGCCATCCAAGTAAAAAAGTTGTGTAGTGCTATACGCAATGCTCCCTTGATGCGAATTCCAGATATGTGCACGGCACCAACACCCTAAGAAGTCTGAAAGAAAGAGAATGTCTTCCCTGTGTTGGCTGTCATAGTTGCGAAAGCTGTCGTCTATCGCCGTAGTTCTTCATCGTGCATGACTAGTGCTTTATCTTCTGTGAATACCAACATACAAACGTCCAAGCTTCAGACAGTGAAACTTCGACTATTCAGCATATGAACATTCGCACGGCATTCGATTGCAAGGCCGTCCTTTGAGTTCTGGAGAACGACTTTTAGTATTGCAAGGAACTGTAAACCACATATAGTTGAGCCTTTGACACAATTCCGTTTCGCGTCAGTGACAATATCAAAATCATCACAGGTTGATCCATGCAACCACATGTTGGCCGTTATACCCACGAGTAGCATTTTGGTGAAATGAAGAAACTTGTTCATACATTCGAATTTACCAAGCACCGTCCGCGATGCTTCATGACTCATGGAATCAAGTGCCTTCATAAAATCCACAAAGAGGGCGTTCAACGACTGCGTTCACGACAGTTTTCTTGGAGCCGGTGAGCGCCGTGCCAGTCGTACTGCGACTGGCTCGCAGTCTACACTGCTCTTCGGGAACATTCATTTCCAAGATTTCAGTGCGAAGCCGATTGCGAAGCGTTTTTGTTTGAACCTTCCCAACACAACTCAGCAATCTAGTTCTCCGATAATTGTGTGTGCTCCGCCTGCCGCTCCTCCCTCCTACCGGACTACTCCTTGTTTCTGAATAACAACAGACTGAAGCGGACTCCGTTGCTGTGAAAGTAACCCATCTTCATCTGCAGTCATTTTGCTTCGCATTTATCCGATGGCCCTCTGAATTTGTCACGTCCGAAGCGAGAGCATATGATCTTCTCGATTACTTTCTGTGATCGGATCATAAGACTCTTTATGTTGCCCGCAGTCAACACGGCTTTTGCGTTAACTCAGCTTGCTTTTTCTATCACGCCCCTGATTTCGCGAAGCCGTTCGGTGAATTGACAACAAGCGTTATAGAATGCCAATATGAAAAAAGCAAACATTCCGTTCCTCATAACCAACTTGAGGTAAATACATCATCATCGTTATCATATATACCAATACATCAGTGGTTCTGATTGATGCTTAACTGACATACCACTGTGAAGAAAAAACAAACCCTGTGCAGAAAGAGAGGAAAAAGAGGAGAAGAAGAGACTTAACTATTAAAAAAATATAGCCACGTCTATATGCAGATATCCAGCGTCAAGGGGCTTACACTCCGCTTTTATTGCCTCGCGTCATTAACTGCACTCACTTCACAGACAACGACAGCATTCACGCCACTTAGCCCGATTAGCCGCCATCTCACCTAACGTCCCTAGCTACTGACTTTGTGAGCCGCGAAGGTCCCAGCGCGGAAGTCAAACCCAACCTGCAGTGGTCAACGCCTTTGGTGAGGGACTTCATTCATCTATTTCAAGTCATCATCTGTTCACCTCGCATCTTACGCCGGTCGGCCGCAGCATCGGCAATGGGTGCACGGTGTGGTAGACGACTAGCTGTTATGGTACATGGCTTAGCCATCTAAATCCGTGAAACTTTAAGGATTGAATTGAAGAACTCACTTGTTAGTCACCACTAAATAGGCACTTCCTAATCTCTTCGTTGCCTACTCATTGACGCCACCCGATGCGAGCGATCGAACACAGACACCGGTGGTCAAATACTTGAAGGCAGTTCACGTCTTCTACCCTGAACGGCCGAGCTTCACTGCCCTCACTGTCGCTTCATATACGCAACCCTTAAGCCTCAGAGAAATGCCTGTCTGTCGCCGGAGTTGTCTTAGTTTAACGAATAGCGAAATAACCTCAGAGATACGTACCTTTATTTTATCTCCCACATCACTACCGCCGCTGATGCTGCTTCCCAAGTGTACAAACCGGTCAACAACCTCCATAATCTCATTATCTAACATTAAATCTACGTAATCATGACAGTCTTGCACAAGTACTTTACCCTTTTAATCCGTAAAACGCATTTTGAACTATTTAGCCTGGTCCGAGATTGCTTCTAGCATTGTTTGTGCTGCTTGGAAATTGTCAAACAACATCTTATCGCCAACGTAATCGAGATCAGTCTTCTACCAGATAGGAGGTCTGCACTGGCATCTTGTGAGTGACGCGGATAGTCCACCATCATTTCATCGATAAAAATTTTAACAACGGTGAAAGTAGACAGCCTTGTCGTACGCCGCCCGTGATGCCAAGGCTGTCAGACGAATCAGCGGAAACCCTAACCTGAGCTGAAGTATGAAGATAAGTTGTCGATGATATGTTTACTGAGTTGAATGCCTTCTTGTAGTCGAGAAATACGACGATTGTTGGCCGACGGTATACATGACGCCAATCCAGAATCTGGTGAAGAGTCAAAATTTGATCAGTACAACTCAGTCCAAGGCAAAACCTTGCCTGTTCTTCCTTAGTGTTTACCTCTCGAGTTGTAGTGAATTGACGAAGTAACCTGGATGCCAGCATCTTAGTAATGACTGGGGTCAAGCTGATTCCAATGTGGTTTTCACAAGAGCCCCGTACTCCCTTGAATATGGGAACTGTTATCGAGTGACCCCAAAACAGAGGAATGTTCCCCGTTATCCACATTAGTTGAAACAATTGAATCAATGCCTTTATTAACACTTCCCAACTTTCTTTGAAAAGTGCCTGCACGAGACCATCTTGACCAGCAGCCTTATTAAGTTTGAGAGTCGAATTGCAATTGCGAACCTCGGTCTCAGTGGGTGGTTCCAAATCTGCCGACCCGAGTGCTACATTACAGGTTTGTAGCGGTAACAGTAGAGGCTGGAGACCAGCTAAATTGATCGTCAAATTGTTCCGTTTAGCCTTCTGGACTTATTACAGATGAGTGTGCCATCTGTTTCGCTGTTAGCTTCACTGACAGACGGTTGTCTGGTACCAGTGGTACGGATAAGCTTGAGAAGTCTACCGGTGTTTCCTGAAGTAGAGGTGGCTTCCATTTATTTAACTTTCTCCATTAGCCAAGCCTCACGATCGGCAGCCAGGTTAAGCTTCAGCTTTCTACTGATATCCCTCCTGAACTTCTTATATGAATTGTTAGGATGAATGTACCGTCTGACATTCAGCACCCCCGGGAATTTCTGTGAGACCCAATGTTTGCTCAACTCACGAACCACCGCATCGCGTGCTGCTGTATCTGCTTCATGAATGATCTGTGAGGTTTGAGTCCAGCAGCTGTTAGGACCTTCGGGGTGAGAACTGCTAAGCTTGCTTTGTAGACTAGTGTGGTACTTATGCATGACCATCATAAAAAACATTTCTAGCACTGAAAACTGATTTTTCGATGACTTCTACTCCGATCTACTCCTTAAGATGTTGAAGCATACTGTTTAGGGTAATGGATGTGCAGTATCTTTGAGACAAACGGGACATGTTAAAAATCAGTGTTCGTCTTTGAGTTCTTCAGCCGCCTTACACTTAGCGTTGGTTGCTCGCCAGCCGATTTACGATAAATTGTGTCGCACACGGGAGTAAACAACTTGGTCTTTAGATGAGACCGAACTGTAAAAAGTCAGGGCTCCGGCTGGATTCGAACCAGCAAAATCTGCCACACTACTTATTAATAACTTGGTCTTTACCAATTTTTGATCCGTACTGCGTTCGGCCGCGCGCGTCGCACGCATGATACATATTTCGTGGATGTTGTGTGTTAGTGCGACCACGTAATCAAACAAATGATGGTGACGGCTTTATGGGTAAGTCTACACCGTGACCCAGCTGAGAACGGGTGTTTTTGATATATGTATCATGGATGGCACATAGGTGATCAGACGGACACCGTTCTCATTGTCTTTATCAATAACGTGAGTTTCAAGGGTACCTAGCCAGGCTGTTGAGTTGCGCTCAACACACGCGTTGAAATCGTTCGGAAGAAACAGTCGATCAGTTACCGGTGTTGAACAGATTGCAGTGGGGTGCTAATCATAGGACTGGTACTTTGTATCGTCGATGTGCCACATTGTTGGACTGCAAACATTAAGAAATGCAACAGACTTGCCTCGATCGGGTCGCAGGCGCAAGAACATGGTTCGAGAGTTGATGTAATGTGAACCGATCAGAAGCTGCGAAATGGACACCGTGTTATGGAGCATCTGCTGGATATCCGATATAGTGGAAGGTGTAACCAGCACCTTCTCCCCGGACCTTACCTTGATCCCCAAACCTTGCTTGCCTAAGGCTGTGACAGCACTGCTGTATCGGTCCAGTCTTATCGCAATCTGTTTGGTGCGTCGTCCAGGCCACCGGTCGCATGCAAACCACACTAAACTAGCGGAATAGATCAGAACACACTTATGGATATCAACAGATTAGGGCCCGTTTTGTGAATTGAACGGTCCAAAATACGGTTTATTTTTGAAGCGTTGGGGAAAGGAATAGTTATCAAAAATATAGGTTGAATGTTTGTTTATTCTAGGACTACAGAGATTCTATTGACAGCCGCGTTTATAATATCGTTGCTGAGTGTCTGCCAATTCTCAGGTTGGTGCACTTGCTGCCGGTTGGTTATTCGGTTTGCCTATTACCACCTACATTTACGGGATTGTGCAGTACACTGCTGTCTACACAGAGCTGTCTCCCAATTTTAATAGGAATATTTTCTATTTTTTCTTTACTTTTATCTCCTATTCTGATAGGAAAAGTTGAGAAAAAACATGTCGATCGTTCGAGTAGTGATGATCACTAGAGATGTGTTGTCTAATAACGTCGAAAATAGCTTCCGTCTTTCTTGACGTAGAAGTTGGCCGCTAATACCACTTCTGTACAGAGCTCTATTAAAGATCAGGCATCTGTTGAATTGGTCGCTTCCGTAGTCATCAGTTTCATAAAGAGTTATCTCAGAAAACTGGTATATAATTTTTCTCTCCAAAGCATCAAACCCGATGCCCTGGTTGAAGTCTCTAAGACCGCAGGATAGGGAAAAGGAAGGTTTTGAAGTTTCTCTTGTGTAACACAGTGGAACGATATAATCCCGCAGTTGGTGATCTCCTAGCCCTCAATGTGTCTAAATTCATAACTTATCAACAAATGGTTTTGGCGTCTTTTCAAGTCTACTGTTTATTACATGTTGGGCATCTCGGACGGGAGGTCACAGTTCAAGTACCATTATTCACCTAATCTTACCTGTAAACGATGTTTGAACATTGAGCTTCCGCGATGACATCTGATAACTGTGAGCCATCTACACCAACTCTTGCTTGTTTGTCTTATCCACTTTATATAACTGCAGACCTGGAATTTTCTATGTATATATTTGCATCCCCTTCAACTGATTTTATATAAAATACTAATAAACTTGTATTCTTCAACATCCTGCTTAAACTTCTGAAGCAGAAAATCGTTCTAATTGCTGACTCTATATTCCTCTAACCTGATCTTTTTATTCCGACGAAGTGTTAGAAGTGGCCCATGGTCCGAACGCGATGCTCACAATTGTATATCAGAAGTTAGCCTTTCATCCTCCTAAGCATTATCATCTACTCAGCTTACAGTTACCAGTGAATCGCCAGTGAGTTCGTTGCGCTTAACAAGGTTACTGGTCGAGTACATTGGGATGTCGGCTAAAAGCAGACCTTTCAACGTTCATTTGTAATTTTCCGTACACGGGGACTTGATCTGTTCGTGAGCAGTCTATACTAGTTGACTGGTATTATCTGGATTGATGACTTTAGTGACGCGACAGCTCGCGGACGTCCGTTTCAAGATTCTTCGAGCAGCCGGCCACATGATAAAAGTGTATCTGAACGTTGAGTCATGTACTCCATGTGCCGGTTAGGCATTTACTACACAACTTGAGGTGATCTAACATCGTGGATCATGAAGATTATAATCTCCCTGCCGAGTGGAATTTGGTGGTATCGCTTGCCAGCCTATAGTCTTTATGCTCATCCACCACATTGGTTAGAAATACTGTCTGATATGAAAAGGGTGTGGTAGTGAATGACGTTTCTGTATACCGACAGTAACAGATCTTTCCGGTGGACTCCCTTTTCATTCACTGTTGGACGATCATTCTGCCCATTTTATCGTCGACCTGCCCAAAAGTTGGATTTGGGTTTATGTATGGACAGCGTTATAATTATGTTATGGATCCTCTACTTACCCACTGACAAGTGTGCAACACTCACTGAACGATGTGTTGGAGTTTACCATAACCGGCAGCGATAGTTATACTTTCGAATGTTTACTATCTTTTCCAATTCTTTTTGCGTTTGCATCGATTGTACTAAAATCCCACTGTCAGTTTTTTTGCTGTTATTAGTATATATTTACTGGGCAAAATTCGCCGGAAACACACGACTGGTTTCGTCGGTGTTGTTACTTATCACCTTTGTCTACTTGGCAAACTCCGGCCACACATATGGGGAGCGTAACTCACCCCATAATCAGTTTCTGACGCATCACTGACAGTGGCGATGATTATGAAACATTGCCCAATTAACCACTAAGTTGCCGAACACCCGTACTGTAATCCATGCATCTTCGCGCAGGTGCTATGCCTCATCTGTCATTCTTATTCATCATTGTGGTGCTCGCTGTTTTCATCCGGCGAAATCAACATCACTCGTCTCGTACTTGGCCTTTTGGAGTGTGTGACTATCATTTTCTAGCCCTGTAAACGTCCATTGATGTTCTGTCCATTCCAATTACGCTGCCCATTTGTTTGGCTCTTTGGATACATTCTCAGACAAATCTCTTTGTATGTTTACTTGTTTGTATGTGTGTATGTGTTTGTTTGTGTGTGTACTATCTAGTTAACCAGCATTGGCCGGCTAAATTGCGATGGCCTTCACTCGTGTACCTCATGGTTTTATGTCTTCGGGTGTATACTGGATATGTGGGTTGTGTGAGTGGATGCACAAGCGATGCAGCTCATGCCGATTGTGATGACGATTGTGCGCATATATCCTTTCGCTTTGATCGCTGTTACAGATTAATCTGGGCACGAATTCAATCAACTGCTCGTTTTTCTGTCTCAGAACGCTATCACTTTCATCTGTTCCTTTACAATATCCATGAGGTTGACCAAAAGCTAGTAGATCTTGAGCCGCCGGTCACTGTAACAGGGCCATGGAGTAACGTAGAATCTGATGCCGCCAACTGTGTGTGCACTCTTCTTTTCCTGTCCGGATCGATCAATTTCCACTAAATGTTTAGTCTGGTACAGCGTTGGATCCGTGATCCGCCTTGAAATTGTAACGTGGTTCTCAAATTCCAACGTCATAGAACTTCTAAGAACTTATTCCTAAACTTTCATTCAGTTCACCTGGTAGTTACCAAGTATCCGTGTCAAATTTCCTTACATTCTATCATGCATTCAGGATACTTGCAGGCACTTTTCGTAGTATCCGATCTACTTTTAACGTTGCAAGAACCTGGAGTGTGTATATGCGTTCATGGTCTATGGCCAAAGGTTGATGGTTGTCACAGAGTTTACTAACTTAGTTAATGTAAAGTGCTTGAACTAGATGCGTTGGTATTTTTGCAATACGAGGTTAAGTCTCGAAAAAAAAACACCTAGAAGCTCGAAGTAATGTTTTGTGTGTGGTTTTGTTGTGTATTTTATTTAGTAAAGGGAGTATTAGAAAGCATGAAAATGGGTGTCAACATTCAAAGCGTCCAGTGAATTGCGTTGTCTTGTTATTTGTTGCTGCAACGCGATGACTGGTGTTCGCTTGATGGTCAGTATATAATGTAGTTAATTCCGCTGTGAACTGGGTCCATGGGGCTTATCGATTGAACATCACCAAGGCCAGCCAGTGGACAGCATATACACCAGATCAGGTGGACTACGGTTGAGAGAACGACATACTAGTCTCTAAGTGTGTGGGGATGAATGAATGAGGCGACTGATCTGGCCTAAGGGCATCAACACCAAAGTTACTAGGCCTCGCGCTTCATGTTGTGCACCAGATCGATGGAATAACCTGGTTTTGTTGAAGAGGATTACAAGATATGTCGGATCTCTTTTTGAGTGCAATAGTAGATGAAAAACACTAGTACTTTACGTGTTGGCGCAGAGAGTACAGCAACTACCTAATCGTACGCTACGTCCAACCTTATCATAAGCAAATTCTAGTACCTATACCGATTGAATAACATTTGTATGCAATAGAGTTAATCAGAAGAACACCACTGCACCTAAAGTGACCATTGAAATAAAGTTATCTTCCGCGATGAATAGTTGTGAGTTAATGGTCCTACCAATTGAGAATTTATTGGCACCATCTACGAGAAGAATGGAGATATTTCATTGTTAAGAAAATATGCTGAAGGTCATTCGGGGATTTTCACTCGGTTTTCTTCTGGAAAGCCATTAAATTGATAATACTAGATAGAAGGCAGACTTCTGGTTCTTACATCACCTTTATTGTTCTGACGTACAAAAAAGCCAATGTTTCAGTGTATGCACTTCCCACTTCTCTCAATAGTGCTTTTTATATTAACGCATCAAGTGTTTGAACTGTTTGGTGTGAGTTTAACCAGAGAACTTGTGATAGTGAACACTACAATAACTGGAAGTTTCTACATATGAGGCAATGAAAAAAAAACCTTTTTGCAGGATAGGTTATAAAATCAATAGTGGAGTTTCAACATTCCTTCACCAAAGACGTATTTCAGAAGTAAAAAAGAATGGGAAGTGTATAGTCTAATTATCTTTATACATTTGGTTTCCAATTTTGCTTCCGATCTTACTGACAAGAGGATAGCTAGGGCACGTGATGCGTTTATAATTCTTCATCATTCACACCATCATAGTCAGATTCAATGGTCGCTAAAAAGGATGGTTTACAATACGCACGAGCGCTCATTACTCCATGGATCTGAAACCTGGTCCTCTCGTGTGATAGGTTCACATAGTCTCCTGGTGTTCGACCACGGTTGTCCCAGTTAGCTAGCTTGTGTCAAATGGGTTGATGGTGTTAACGATGCGACATTTCTTTGGCACGTATTTTCAGTGTGCAAGTGATAACCGAAGTGGTGAAAGCCCACCATCTGTGTTGGTTAGTCTCTATACTCTGTATATCGATGGATTGTCTGGTGCATCGCGTTTTGTTCAGTCTGCCTACTGACGGTTGGGAAAAATCACAAAGTGGCTGGGCGATGACGTGATGGCAGGCTTTGACCACTTCACTGCTGTTAGCTAGGAAGTGCCGCTAGCTAAATGGAGGAGTGCGCGACCATTCACACCGCTAATTTGAAACGCTCTCTGCCGTTTCCGTATGTCTTATTCATTGATTGTTCACTCTTCATAAGTTTCCATTGTTTTTGGTCCGTTTTCTTTATGCATTTGTGTTTATTTTTAACTCTGCCACCCCGTGTTCTACCGTTGGGTTCACACATGCAAGTCGAATCGTGACACCCACGAGTGTAGTTCAAAGCTGTAATTGTTCATGTACTTCTGAATGTTAGTCATGGTTCAATGTTTATTCCCCGCTATATTCTCAGTCATTGTAATGTCTTGACCTAATGTTCAGCATTAGATTAATGGTATGCCTGTAGAGAAAGCCAACAATAAGTGATGAGCATTGTTCGTGAAGTTTCACATTCACTCTGGGATCTATTGACATGAACCATTTTCATTGATTGGATGAGGTCCACCTCAGAAAATTATTTCTATTTTATCTCATCGTATTCTCATCTTACAATCAGTTTGCTACGGACGAACAGCTATTAATGCTATCTGCTATTATCTTTTATTTCCTTTCTCATTTTCCCTGCAGCTCCAGAAGATGCTGAATCTGTGGGCATGCCACAATTGCTGATCGAACGTCATTTGGGCATTCTGTGACCCTCATCGATTGTTGACATTTTGGATTTCATTCTGTTTTACTCGATCGACTTTCAAAACACGCTGTGACATAAATAAAGGAGTTTTGTTTCTCTCTGTATTACATGACCTGTGTCACATCTAGTTCAGGATGAGTTTCGATGACGCTCTTTGTGAATCATTATTAAGATATCGATTACGAAGTTAACTGCCGTAATGACTACATCTACTCATTACTTAGGTATAGGCAGCCTAACAACACGTCATCTTCAAGTGATCAGGTTTGTCACCCTGTAGTAAATGGTGTGTAAAGTTACTTCACTTTATCTTGTGTGACAATCTAACTTCAGATGTGGTGTTATGTTAGCATATCACTTGACTTAACCAACGTCATCGCATAGATACTGCTTCTGGAATTGTGTATATTGACTTCGATTAACGGGACATTGGAAACGACTTATGAGTTCTAACCGTGATCGTATCAACCATTGCCGCCATCTGGATTTTGGAAGCTTGATAGTATTATCCAATCCACGGCCGCAGTCTCTTATGAGTGTAACACCGAGCAGTTGCTACCAATATGGTTGGCTAGTCTATTATAATCACAGGAAATGTGTATGTACACAGTGACTGTGGGTGTTCGGCCACACTTCGTCCGTTGATTCAGTGTAAGGTCTTCATGGAACTCCGAGTCGCGTTCTGCCATGTTTCGGTTTTGACTGCTACATGATAGTGTAAAAGAGGCGATGCTTCATATTTAAAATGGAGCTGATGGATTGGAAGGCGGTGACAGTAATCTCCACTATGTCTTTAATGGATACAAAAAACGATGTGGAGCCTATATTCCAGAACTGCCGCATGTTTAGTTTACTCAGCTATTGTGGAACCTGCCGATTTATTTCTTCGCCCAGTGTAGCAAATGAAGTGGTGTTTGTCGGATTGGATCCACACTGATACTCGCTATATGTAACTGGTTTAGTAGTTAGTGCCTTTTCGCATATCTTTAACATTCTTTCCTTTTCCCCTATTCGTAATAACCCTTGCTTCTAGACCTGCCTTAATTTTTTTTCCATTGGTTCAGGTCCTTCACTCTGGAACCACCGTAGATAGTGTGATGTTGAACTAAAGAACCAACTTCTTTCCGATTTCGTTGTGAAACCGAACAATCCATGTGCTACGATTCATCTGAGATTAGCCAGTTTAGTTTTGTCTAGGTTAAGTATTACACAGCCTGTTGTCATCCCTAACACAGTTCACCCGAAGCCATTAAACAGACATTTTGGAACCGATATAAGTATTCCGTTAGTGAGGTTTGCTAGACTACTTATATCGACACAGCTTTCCTTTTCTTAGGCTTTAAATGACAACTTTTCAGATTATGTGTGGTGGTTTCCTATGTGAGTACTGGCAAGCTGTTTTACTCAAAATCTAACCAACTCCAATCGAGTTTGTTGTGTAACAACCAACTCAATTGCCGACTGCTGTTGTTTTGGTTACTATCCGATTAAGTTATTATTCCAGCTAACTGTCCCTGGGTTTCCATGTACATAACAGATGTCTCGATAATGTTATCTGCGAGCTATAGGAATAATTATGTTTTTACATCAACTCGTCGATGGTATGGCGTGTTTGTGATACATAGATGACAATACATGTAAATGATATGCTTCAAATGTTTATCTGGGTACTATTCTTCGTAATCACTGAGCTTATTTTCCGCACCTACCAGCTTAGCATATCTGGTAACTCTTTCTAACTGCTTCTCATTGGGTTGATGTCGTATCAGTGTTGAGGCGCGTACATACGAGTGAACCAATCAGGAAAATAGCTTAGCTAATCAATAGGAAATGCCTTTCGACATTGACTCTTCTGTTTCAACGGGTGATTTATCAATGGTTTGATTGTTGCTAGTACATTAGACGATGTTTGTCTCGAGATTATGTTGGAAAAGTCTAACATTATAATACCCTGTCTGCTTCTCACTAAGTATGAATGTTAATGAGAACAAGGGTCAAGCGCCTTAACCGTTGACAATGGTGCCTGTCCAAGCTAATGGGTTGTTTTCTGGCTCCGGAACAGAAATGGTAAATTAACAGCGCTGTTAGAAAAAATTAGTCTAAAATTTAGAGGTGTCAAAATTATACACTGAAGTGTGGTCGCTGAACTGGCTACTTATTACGGTCTACCTAGTTCTCCCCCCAGGAGACTAGTAAGAATTACATACGCGTTTGCTATTCGGGATCGAGAAGAAAAGTATCCTTCTGATGCTCCAAGCTACAGAGTGACATTTCTGGAGAACATTGAGAATTTTGGATGGGGAATTTCAGAGTTCGGATAAAGGTCGAACGAGAGTGGCTGCTGCACTGATAAGGTTCTTTTAGTTAGATTATTTATTCTCCCGTGAATATCTTTCCTATCTCAGCAGGTTGCTCGAACCTAAAAGATGAATGTAAGGTTGTCCTATGCTGTGCGATAAGTACCTGAGTGTTGCTTCTCTTCTTGCGAGCACGTAATTGCAACAGGATCAAAAAATCAGTTCATATGAATGGACATGATCCTGAGCAGATTTGTCAGGGCATCAACTAACCCAGAAAACCTTTAAAATGTTTGTTTGTTTATCATACCTTTAGGTGCAACAACTTGAGGGCACGAGCAAGTAGATAGACAAAAAGCGATGACTTGTTTGTTTATGACTACATCCGTGCATGTAGTAACCCATTATAATATTATACCTGAAGTGTGAGTTTTAGTATAAACATCGATTCAAAAAATAAAGAATGCTAATATGCTCTGCGAATGGGTTTATGAAGCTTCTTACCAAGACGATTCTGTTTGGGAGAAGTGGGGGCGCAGTTCGGGATACGGACATGTCACCGATCATAAAGGGTTCCGAGGGTGGAACGCTTCTTGCTGATTGAAAGTTCCGGATAATTAACGCTTATTAACTGAGGAGGCGTGGCTGAGGACATTCCCTCCCATAAATGCTGGTTATAGCCTGTTGACAAAAATTGCTTTATGTTTGGAGTTACGGCCAATAGCGGAAGTTCTTGTATCTGTTGTGAGGACAAAGTAGGTATCAGTGTGTGAAATTTACGATGGTTTCCACGGCCCATCTGTACGTACAACGACGCGATTACCGGAAGACAGCTTTTGCACACGCATAATTGATTTCTTAGGAGGCTGTACGGAGCCTATTTTTCGCTTGATGCGCCAAACGATCTGTGTAATCACCGTAGTCGTGCGGTGCTGAAGTGCAAGTGAGATGGGTTCACCTTTTAACCTAAAAATATAACCAAAAACTAGTTCGGCTGAAGTTTTTTAATTCTTCCTTGAATATGTTGTGTAGTGAGACTACAGATTGACAAAAATAGTTAATTTATTTCAGGATTATCGTGCACATTATAAGTGACGATAAAAGGTCTCAAACACCCTGTTTGATTCCGGATGGCAAGTCGATGTGCGGATGTTTGCATGTCAGAGTATTTAAAATGACTTTCACATTACTCAGCTTACCGAAAATGTACAGTGACTTGTGACTAGCAAAAGCGTTACTTATTGCAGTCACTAAAAATTGTCCTGCACGAGAGTTCCCACTCACTAGGTAATATATTAACATGGATTGTTTCACATTAATCAACTATAGTAAGTAGCGTCAATTCATACACTTCAGTCACAATTTACCGTCCAAGTAATCACATGTCAGTAATAGATGTATGCAGTACGTGAACTGTTTATGCGGTTCCTCGATTTTTACTCGATATTGATCGATTTTTTACTTAAAACCTTAATATCTTAAGGAACTATGTAAAAGCACGAAAGACTGCAATTGACATAAGCGCCCCCTGTAAATAAAACAAAAATGAGTCAACAGTACTCGTAAATGGAAAAGCGGGTGCAAGATGATTGTAAAGCGGTATTCTCGGTTTCAAATTCACAAACGTTAAATAACCGTGCGCAGTCTCTTTAAAGCACTTAACTGAATTTTCCTCACTTATTGCTCATCAGGTAATTTTAATAGCCCGCTATTTCTGCAACAGCGTGCTTTTAATCCCACACTTTATAGTGAAAACTTCGTCCACTGGTGTAGTTTCTTTTTGAGATGATGCCTCATAGGTTTTTCTATGTGGTTCATGTATGTATTTCGCGGTGGTCAATCCAGACATGAATTTTTACATGAATCCACTGTCCAGACGGGTGGAATGCACGTACCTGGGTTTCATCTTTTTGAACGGCAAAGATTTGGCCGTGAATTCTAACAGTAAAAGAAACTCACTCAGAATATGTTGATGTAAGAAGCTGACATCTGCTTTCCGTTTGGTATTACTAACTTCTATGCTTTCAAAAATTAATTTTCTCTAAACAATGAACGCTTAGTTGAAAGTGAGATGTTTCTCTTTTCCGTAGATCGCGGTGGTAAAATATTCGATCATATGGAACTTCCAAGTTGTAGATTTTTTGTCACTGACGATGTAACTGTTCCAAATGTTATTTCAAGTAGCATCGTTTCCTGCCTACTTTTCGCTATTGTGTACCTGCTTCAGCATCAGCTATCGATGGGTTGAGTATGGTAAATTATCGGGTGATTGCTGCACTCGCACACACACATTGCCGTTCTTTAGTTGAGAAACGGGATGGATGAGTCTTCTTTATCCTGTTCGAATATAATTTTCTGCCTTCTGGGTCATGTGGCTGCGCGATGCAACGTGAGATTAGCCAAGAATGTGTCTGTGACCATTATAGTTCTGTTCAAGAGTACAACAGTCTCTCCCTCGCTCACTCTCATAGTCATGGTTCAGAAACGTTGCCTTCTCTTGTTCAGTGAGCTACACTTTGGTCGACATGGTTGAAGTCGTATTGCTGAAATGTCAATAACTAGCTGTTGGATCTGTTGAAGTTCATCTGGTACATTTGTCTACTTTTGTTTGGTATGATACGGAGCGACGAATTTGTTGAAGCATGTTTGGTTTGTTTGTTGAAAGCCTATCTTGAATTCGTCTTTATTTGTCTTTGCTGTGTTCAGTAAACGATCATGATGAACTTTATACCATAACTGCACATAGATTGTTTGCTTTCTTCTTTTCTATAACCATCATTGCTTATCTGTCAAAGCTTCCTTCTTGGTATTGTTTGACACGCTTTCAACCTCATCTGCACTCGATTGTTTTAATAAGCTTATTTCCCGTTGATTGGTGGCTATTTGTGGACTTGTGTTTGGTTCCTCCATTTTGAACGCCTTTCTGCTGAATAATTTGTGCACCCGGTTAATTCACATTCAAGGTGAGGTAGCACCTTTGTTGTAATTTCATCAAACAGTGCCGTATAAATTCTAATCTTTTCAGTTGCCTTTTCTGATGCTTTTTACACTTGAAAGATAGTCCAGTTAACCCGACCATCTGAATAAGCGTTATTGGGATTGTCGAGTGCGCGTTACTGAGTGAATTACCCTAAATCGCCAGGGGTGATTTAACACTAGGTTTGCCTATAGATCAGTTTGTGTACCTCACTCGTTCAACTCCTAATAGGAGATATACATCTGACATTTATCATATGGTGGATGTCATTCATCCGGTCGTAGAGCGAAATACTAGGATCATAGATATTGTTGAAAGGCTTGGATCAGCTCGGGCTTTTTCATGTTTTGTGTGGATTGGTGTTTTTAAACCGCTTACATTTAGTTTTGTTTTCACATTTCTCCACATGGCTGACCGTTAAAAATTAACCGGGATAACGTGAAAAACAGATAATGTTGGACAAATGAAACAATCTCAAGTGTTACCTGCTAAAACTGCGATGCTAATTGATCTGGTTGAGTGACAGAAAACACTTTTAACCTGCAGATGTGTTTTGCTGAAACAGCCACCTGTGTCTGCTCTAATTGCATCATCAGTAATTGAATTCAGGTGCAGATTTCACGCATTTATTCGCAACGCACAATCGAGTATTCACGTAACTTGATCATCAACATCATTGGGTTGAAGTGAAGATTCTTTTGATCGATCACTATTGATGCTAACTAGCTGATGTCTGCTGTATTTTACAGTGCCATTGTTGCATACTCGATAGACAATGGTCAAGCTTTTAGTCCGCTCATTATCTGAATGTTCCGTAAACTTTTTGTTGCTGATCCTCTGGAACTGACAATCATCAGGCTTGTCTTTTTCTTCTCGACCGTCCAAAACAGATTTTGAAATACATAAGCTTTTCTGGTGCACTCCAATCTGTAAATTTTCTAGGAATCTTATGCTTAGTTGTCGCACGATAGTACAAACTAGATGCGTTCCGCGCACTTCCAGCAGCTGCCAGTTTATGAACGACATAAAGCTCCAAAACGGTTGAAGAAATATTTATCTAATCAAATCTTCGAATAATAGTTAAACATGAACAAAAAATACTTTTCCGAACGAGATGCTGGATAATTGACTCTGTCGAACATCCTTATCTCGTTCACCGCATATACAGGACCGTTGGTTCGTTACTGTGCAGAACGGTTGAATAGTGTGTTGACAAAAAATCTTTGTGCTAATACACTCTCCGAAACATTTATCGTGAAACAGTAAATTAGCCTACAAAAAGTAATCAGTAGAGTAGCCAAGTTAATAACCTCTATCAATTTTACCTGTAAAGGTGATTTGGTGAATATGTTTGGTGTATTAGTAATACTATAGTGATACTATAAGACTACTCTTACATTTTGGCATTAGCGGTGACAACCCCATAAACTTCTGCCAGCCGACCACATGCTAAACTAACTGTTGGACGCACAAATGGATCGACAGATGCTGGTCACCTACGTATCATGAAGTTCCACACATTCTTTTGTCTAGCACAGTGATCTGTTTTTTTTCCAATGGTCTGATAGTGCTATATTACTTGTGTAGTAGTCTGAGTTGTAGGTTTTTTGTGTTAGAAAGTGAAGTTTATTTTCACATATCCAAGTGGTCAGTCCGAACTAGTTCAATCAGAATCACGAATTTGATGCGAATACAAAATATTGCTCTCTTCCATCAACCGTAGCTACTTCATTGTCGCCGATTACAGCTAATATTCTTTGTAACATGTACGAACGAACACATTGGAGGTGTGGTGATTAGTTTACCATAATATTTCAGGTGACCGAACAGCCACCTGTCAATTTCGAATGAGGTCATTCGAACTCCTACCAGGGCATTCATTTGAAACAGAATTGGATACCACGTGTCTTCTGGTTGTCATCTTTTCCTCGGGACTCAGAGTAAAGTGAAACGTGCTGGTGGTATATCGCGGTGTTTGATGCTGTTATCCTCGTTGCGCATATTGGAGGAATACTGTCTGGTGTGTACCAGACTGGCCGGTCAGGTTGTTTGTGTTTAGTCAGAGAATTAACAATGTTGAAGTTACCTTGAACCTAAAAAAAAGAAAGTAGAATTGGCAATTTGCTAAATACCCGCGATGGATTATCCCATTTTTGATGTGAAAATTTGTCTGGAAGTCGATACCAATAGTTGATTCTACTCACGTTCGAATTTATTGATTCCCCCCCCCACAGTTTTAGTCATGTTTCTCAGACTTGATAGAATCTGTTGGTCAGTTCAAAAATTAGGTTTTGTTTGAATTCCGCATCAAAAAGCAAAGTGAAAATAAGGGTACCCTTGGGGCAATCTTAATTTCATATAACACGACCTTCTAAAATGCGAGATCCACAATCCCAACGAATACATTTGATAGTTTACGTTATTCATGTTTTGTTTTATTGGCATATTTACGCACCAACTTTATACCGGGAGTAACCACAATTCAATTATTAGTTTTCCAATCTCTCCTGTCCCCTGATTTCTCTCCGTACTACAAGATCGTCTTCATCTGCTTGGTTCTAATCACTTTCTGCCTCTGTAGGTTATCGGATGCACATAGCACATTTTTGGTGAATCATCATCTGGTTCTATGGTCTGTGGCGAATGACGGTTAGGGTGGAGAACCGGGCCATCCGGCAGTTCCACCCACTGAGGCCACTTCTTCATCACCTGTTCGTTACAGCCGCCGGTGCTTAGCACGTATGTGTATGTGCACATGAAAGCGTGGTTCCTGAGGTCAGGCGATCGACTGACAGATGTGTGCTGCGTGTTGGCAGCGCAGTATTCTTCAACCCGTTTTAGTGGCGATAACCATCTTTTGTTTCTATCTTGGCTGGATGCACCCGGTCTGTTTGTGTGTGTATTCGTGTGTGCACACTGATTTCGAGTAACTGGATCAGTCTCAGATGATGGCAGATCGAGGTGCAGTGTTGTGTTGCTAGGGTGCGTGGCGTCTGACACATGTGCAACAGCCGCCGTGAACCCGTTCATACCCGTGTACCTGTTTTACAAAGTTGTTAGGTGTGTGGCTTGATTACATTGCGGATTTACGTTATCAGGCGAGGAAGTAACATTTTGTGGATTGCTGACCTTTCAGTTCAGGTGTTTCTAAACTAACTAGACATCTGAATTTATCCTGGTGTACCAAAAAGGGAGCTAGCAACTGTAAAAGAATACATTCCATTTGGCAGTTTGCCGATCATTATGAGTAATCAACCGATCGAGTATCGTCACCGGTGTGTGTCTGGAATTGTTTTTGACTCAAACTCCTCACATGTATTTGTATACCTTTCGCTTCACGTTAATCGTCCGTGTGTGTGTATGTTATGTCATCGTTGTTCGAGGAATTGTAGTCTGATAGAGAGTTTGAGATCAAAATATTTGTGTCTCCGCTCCGTTTGTCCGAGCGTAGTCCAGAACCAGTGAGAGTAGCAAAGATATGCTCATTGCATCAAACCAATGGAACCAACCTAACAGTCAGAATATATATCTATTTGATCAGATTGTGGACCATATGTGAAAAAGATGGTTCACTTATTACCAGTCAATCGCGCCGA
>JTDE01002830.1:38525-56624 GCA_014338405.1 Paragonimus skrjabini miyazakii | reverse complement strand
AATGGCGGACCTGTGTCCATACCATTTCTAATTCTTCCTGTTAGCCTTCTCTCATTAATTCTCAGCCTCCTTAGTAACTTTTTCTTCTAGGATATTCTACGTCACTGTTGGGGTGAACGGCGGCCCGAGCCACAGTACCTTTTGGTCAGGCTCATGGCTGTTATGATGATGATGAGATTGTGGACTGGCAAGCTGGACTAAATGAACCACGAAGCATCATAGACGGTACATTGTAAGTCCAAAAATTCCAGATGCGTTTGCCAGTTTAGTAAAAATGTTGAATATGGATACGAGGGTAAAGATACAATTATGTGGATCGACCTGTGGTGATTTTAAGGTTGTTACTGACGTGAAACAGGGCTGTATCTTAGCCTCAATTCTATTTGTTTCATATTGGATCGCAGTACTAACAGTTCAGAACTGGGAAGAAAGTACTCATATTAAGTACGGCACAGATGTTTGCCTGCCGAATATTCGACGTTTTAGCACCCAAAGCTGGCTACGCGATTCAACAGTGCACAGCTGTTGTTTGCAGATGGTAATGCATTATTTGCATTCAATGAAAAGGAACTGTGGCGACGAGTTCCCCGGCCGCGGCACCCAAATTTGAACTGGGTACCAACCCTGGTAAAGCATTTTCTTTCCTTCAGATTTTTCTGGCTAAAGGTGTTGAACACACTCCTGAGATCCACTTTAGTGTTGAGATTCTTGGTAGCTGCGTAAACCCACTACGTTAGTAGGAATCTGTCGACAGGTGTCGGTAGCCTGCGAGTTATGAGTTCGTGTGGCGACACTTTCGGACATTTCGAGAATCGTGTCTGGAAGAACCGTACTCTGAAAATAGAAACATAGCTGCTCTTCTATTGGACAGTGGTGTCATCCTCTCTGTTGTGCAGCAATGGAACCTGGAAATTGTATCAATGAAATGTGCAGCATCTGGGTTCCCTTTACCTGCAATGCGTAGAACGCATTTTGGTTATTGTGTGGTCTGGCATGGTTCCAAACACTGAGTTACTTCGCCGAGCACATGCTGACGTGATTGAGGCTCAACTGATGCTTAATCAGCTTCACTGGCTAGGACAGGTCTACAGGATGATAGCCAAATGGATTCCGAAAAAGTTGCTTTACTGCAGCTTAAAACGCGTTGTGATATCGGATTATTGCAAGGATTTTCGTGAACCACACCGTCTGGAGATATATATTCTCTGGACAGGATCACCACTTATCTTTTCAGGAGGTACACCTGTGTCAGAGACGTCCAACATGTCTTCGGTTATAGGTTGTTGCGGTTTGTGAATCGTTCATTTTGTTGCCTTCTTACGGCCCCACGGTGTTCAATTTCAGAATTGGTGGTCGATAAGTTGCCCGTTACCCTAGCCTTCTAGACATTTCTTATGAAAGCCAAGGAGGAGTCATTATGGTGGTGATCCACGTAATGAAATTTAACGCCGACGTTAAAGCCATTTACAAATTCCTCGAAGGATCTCTTTCTCTCGTATTCTTTAAGTTGATGGATTAATAACTCATATACGAGTCAGTTCACTACTGTACGTTTGCCATGGTCAGAAACTGTATAATTATTTTCCAAAAATATTTGAAAAATTTAACGGGCTAACATTGCAACCACGGATGATCAGTATTATGATGGATGTACTGATGATGATGACAAATTGTTGGTGTATGAAAACATTACGAGAGTTCACCTGATACAGTCACACTGATAGGATTAAAAAAAAGTCAATTACTAATTAATGGAGGAAGATGTCATCGTAATTTTGTTACATGTTCTTTGGTCCTCTGAAGAGACAGGCTCATCCAATCCTCAAAACAGTCATATCCAGGACAGATTGCTATGTGCCAGAGAAAGTATAACGTCGTCCATTTTACTGGCATTAAATTTGGTCTTCGTAATGGCGTTGATCTCTGGGACAAAGTGCCTGTATGGTTGTAAACGTTTGTGACATCTTTCGTCAAAATTGGCTGGCCTATGTCCAGCGCATGACTAATAATCGCGGAACCTAAGTGCATTGTCCAACAAACAATTTCGTTTCATCCATAATGTTCTGACCAGTTGCAAGGTCATTGAGCTTGCTGAACCCGACCTTTCTAGCATATAGCGGCTGGGTTGATTAAGTTAACCTATGTCGATGGCTAGTCGAAGTGGTACCTTCAACGAACCAAAAGATCAGTATTCAGATCGCTATCTGTCATTTTTTCCTATAACAAGGCTTGGTTCGCTGATAATTCTATCTGAATGATTGTAGCTGTTTCGTGTCTGCCTTAGTTTCACAATCCCATCAGTAACCATTGCTAGTGACTCGAACTTCATACTGACCTGTCATTTCACACCTATTTTTGATTCACTACTTTCAAACTATTACAATTCTGCCTCTAATGTACACCAGCTTGTGAGTTTTTAATTCTATCTAAAGTATCTTCCAAGTCATGATCGAAACATCGCAAAACAAGCGATTATTCACCTTAAACATAAAGCATTTTGTATTACTCCCAACTTGTGCGTTACACTGTATACTGAATACGCACAATTTATTGAATGTCGACTGCTGAACTTAATGTAACTCATGTTTAGCATGAGTGATGAGGTGTACTTTACTAATTATAGCAACTTAGCCTGTGTCCACATTTCTTATCATGCGACCATTTCATTTAACCCATGACCGCCATTTCTGACGCATACTAGCTAACAGGATCATAGCACACACGCTGCGAACTCGCTTGGTTTCGTGGACTGATTTGTCGAAGTGTACATTTTCGGCACAACACACCAGTGGGTGCGTTTGAGATGTGTGCACGCAAGTACCAGTATGATCTGTTGTTCGAAATGCCGGCCTGATTATGTACGACTCATTGAACGTTAGATCATCCTGAACGGCGGCAGTCTGTGCACTGCGTTGACGGCAAAATTTGTTGTCATTAAGAGACCTTCGATACCAGTTAAAAATGATAAGAACTGGATGGTCACTGACTGAAACCTGATGATCAAAAGCTAAAAATCAATGGACAGCAGTGAAAAACGATCATGAGTAAGCAGTTTGTGTCAGAAATTCCTACGGTTGAGTAGGTCAGTTTAACTGGCAGTATCCGCACTATTTCAAATTGCCGACTCAAGCTGTATACGAGCACCAGTATGTCATCTCTCTTGAGTCCTGTTATTTCGTTCTCTGCTCACTGAAAGTCCGTACACTCCGCTACTACGTGTGTAATCTGCCATTTTCTTCCTGATTTATTGCAACTATTGTTTTATGAATACATACGTACTCTCTAGTTGGTTAAGTTGCTATCCGGTGAGTTTCCGACCTGAGATAAACTGTTATCCAAAAAGTTCATCCGAATCACCATCATCACGGATAGCAAGACTTCAGTGGTTCACACTGATGCTTAACTGCCACACAACCACAAAGAAGAAAAAAGCCCAACCCTGCATAAGAAGAGAGAAGGAAAACGAAAGAGACGGGAAGAAACCTAACTACTAAAAATAGCTACGTCTACATTCAAATATTCAGTATCAAGGTTCCTACACCCTGTAAAGGAACAACGGAGCTGTAAATGAGAGTAAGGCGTCATCAGCAAGACAGCTTGTTTACGGCTATCATTGCTTTGCGTCATCAAATGTAATTACTCCACAGTCAACTTGGCCAAACAACGACAACATTCACGCCATTGAGCTTGGTTAGCCGCCAACTCACTTAACGTCTCAAGCCACCGACTCTGAGTCGCGAAGGTCCCAGCCCAACAGACGGACTCGACCTGCAGCGACCAACCCCTTCGTGAACGATTTCGTTTGTCTACGCTAGGTCATCATCTGTTTACCTCGCACCTTACACAAATCGGCCGCAGCATGGGCAAAGAATGCTCGGTGTGGTAGACGACTAGCTGACATAGTGCATGTCTTAGTCATCTAAGTTCGTGCCAATATAACGATTGGACAAAAGAATTTGTTCGACAATCACTACGAAATACCCATTTCTTAACCTCTTCGTTGCTTACTCGTTGATACCATCCGACACGAGCGATCGACAGCAGAAATCGGTGATCACATACCAGAAGACGGTTCTCGTCTCCCACCCTGAACGGTCAAGTTTCGCTACCGTAAATTAACACTGTCGCCTTATATACGCGAACAAAGAACATCAGAGAGATACCTCTATGTCTCCAGAAGTGTCCCGGATTGGCGAACACCGCCTTAGCCTTGGAGATATGTGTCTCCGTGTCATTCTACGCACCGCCACCGTCACTAATGCAGCTCCGCAAGTACACAAACCTGTCAGCAACCTCCATAACGTCATTATCTAACGTTAACTCTACGTAATCATAACAACTTTGCGAAAGCACTTTCCAAGTTTGAGGCGGCAAAGCGCATTCCGAAGTATTTGGCAGAACGCGAAATAGTGTCCAGCGTTGTTTGAGCTGTTCCAAAAGTGTCAAACATCTTGTCGTCAACATAATCGAGATCAGTCTTCGCCGGCATCTTGTGACTACTGGAGACCATTTTCCATTAGATTGTCCATCACAAAGACAGCCTTGACGTAAGCCGCTCCTGGTTCTGAAACTGTCAGACAGTTCACCATGAACCCCAACCTTGGGAGAAAGCGCCGACAGTATGTTCACATACTTGATCGGTACATCCCTGCGCTTAAGTGACTCTAAAAGTATAGATTGTTCCACGGAATCGAACGCACCGTTATAGTCGAGAAATACGGCAATTGTTAGCCGGCGGTACACATGACGCTGCATCAGAATTTGACGAAGGGAAAAAATGTGATCTATTTAACCTCGCCCAGGGCAAAACACTGCCTGTTCTTCTCTAATAGTTACCTCACGAACTGCAGTGAGTCGACGAAGTATAATGGATATCAGAACCCTAGTAATGACCGGGGTCAAACTAATTCCCTTATGGTTTTCGCAGGAACCCCCTACTCCCTTCTTGAATTTGAGGACTCTTATCGAATGTTCCCAGTCGTCCATGTCAGCTGAACCAACTGAGTCGAAGCAACTACTAACACCTCCCCACCTTCTTTGAAAAGTGCCGGCATGAGATTATCTGGACCAGCAGCCTTATTACGTTTGACAGCCGAAATGCAACTGCGAAACGTCAGTCTCAGTAGGTGGTTGCAAATCAATTGACCAGGATACTCCATTACAAGTTTGTGGCGGCATCACGGTAGAAGCAGGAGCCCAGTTAAACTGACTCCCAAAGTGTTCCGCCCATCGCTCAAATCTTCTGGGCTTATAGACGGATGTGCCATCTGTCTAGCTGACGGACGATAGCTTAGGATCACTAGCACGGATAAGCTTGAAAAGTGTGCCGGTGTTCCCTGAAGCAAAAGCGGTCTCCATTCCCTCAAATTTTCTATTAATCAGGCCTCACGATCAGCCTTTAGGCTACGTTTCGGATTTCTGTTCTAGACTTGATATGTAAAATACCAGGAGGAATGTTCCGTCTAGCTTCTAACAACTCCAGGGAATTCTACCAGATCCAGTGTCTGTTAAACCCAGATACCCCCATGCCGTATACCACAGTACTGGCTTCATAATTTGCCTGTAGGATCTGGGTCCAGCGGCTATTACGATCTTCAAAAGGAGAACTGCTGAACCTACTTCCTAAGCTGGTTTGGTATTTATGCTTTACCGACGGTGCAACCAGTTTCTGAACAGCCTGTCCCTGTTGTCAGTGGGATTGTTGCCAAGAAAAAGTAAGAACGAAAGGAGAGCGTACCAACACGTGGTCCGAATTCAAGTATATGTTCCAATAAAAACGACAATCCTGAATCGAACCACACTACGTACAACTAACAGCTATGTGATGTAAATAAGACCAGGCCGAGTTCGGAGAAAGTGGGCACCAAGTATAGTAATGACGTGTACGGTGCCTAAAACTAGTGTTGGTTAAAAGTAGCCTATACTCACCGCAAATCCGTAAGTGTCGTCCGTCATTATTTGAGCGATGTGACGCTACCCCAAACCTGCCACCTAAACGAGACTCGGCCGCACCAAGGCGGCCGACCTGGACGTTAATATCTCCGGCCAGAACGACTATGTCGGGGCCACGTATCGACCGAAGGGAGTCGGCCAGATCCGAGTAAAACGCGTCTTTGACAACGACATCATTACAGTCAATAGGAATGTAAGCAGACACAATGAAAAGATTTCTGTAAGTCTTGGGTCTTGAGCTGGCCTTGACAGAACCTGCCAAGCGGACAGTACGAAATCTGCCGTTAACAAGAATCCAATCTACCAGTGCGGCTGCGACCGTCGTGCTAAGGACTATACTTAATCCAGCTTGACCGGTAGCGCCTGTCGTGGAGTCACCCGAAGTGTATAGTCAGTATCGGGTAGATAGTGCGAATGCTGTTAGTTTCATTCGTTGACTACTGTCCTGGATTGTAGTCTTCGAATTGCAGCGGACATCGACATTCAACGAATCTGACGTTTGTGCAAGAGCGGCTTGTTGACCTATCAGTTTTAGGGTATGAACATTGAAAGCACGAGTATTAATTCGCATTCCAGATCTAAACAAGGGACGAGGGAAGCCTGAGGCCGAATGGTAATAGATGGGACTTACCGACACAACGTTACTATGATTAGCCACATTTATTGTGGGACCTGCAGAGTAATCATCAGGAATAGGGATCGGGAAAGGCCTGAGAACTAAATTTGATGGGACAATGGGGAAGGAGTCAGCAGTAGCATGTTTTCGCCTATACACTGTGCTGTGTGCAGCAGATAGGGCGACCCGGTTTATACTGCGAGACGGCCGATGTAGTATGGAATTACCGGTGTTATGAGTATTCATGGTTGTGTGTGGGCTGAGATACTGCCAGGACGTCCAGACCTAGATTTGAGAACGATTATGGTTCTCAACCGAAGCTCTTGGTTCAAAAGCCTGTACCGCAAGGTAGTGGGTGGGTGGGGGTGTACCAGAACTGGCACCTTTTTCTGAAAAAGATGTCAACCTTTTTTCAGCCCTCAACGTGGAGGACGAGGAGACTGTGGTTTGTCATTGGCCTACCTGGCATGAATGACTCTGTTGGTGTGGTGACCATACCGTCCAGTTTAGCCCATTAGGTCATCGAGATACGCAAGCCATCACACCACATCAAGGTCCAATCTCGTGAATCAGTTCATACGCAATAACAGAATACTCGATAAACCAGGCAAAAACCTCAGTTTGGTTGAATTTTTGAACCTTTTCCTTTGCTCGATTTCTGCTCAAGCGTTTTAACTGATAGATAGACCAGGAAACTGGAGAGGAATATTTTCTAACTTATAGTGACTACTACTGTCAACCACACTGGCTGATGCTAGTTCACTTTGCTGACTGTCGTTTATTTGCGGATAGTTTCACTTCATGATTCGTAGTTCTGATTCACCTCGTACCCTTGAAATTGATGAAACAAGATTGAAATGACAAAATAACAAGACTGGTGTATTTGCGAAACGATAATTGCACTAATTGGAAAAAATTCTTCACATCACTGTTTTATTGTGAATTTTATAGTTCCTGCTGAGTGATTGATGTCATGGTTTAGTAACATTTCATAGACCAATTTACAATATTGAAATCGTAGGCAATATCAATACCATTGTGAATTGCCATAAATTATTTCAGTTAATAAGATGTACGTTATCTTGATAGAACACAAGCATGCAAAAATGCCAATTCATGCAGAGCAGTGCTGATGATGATCACATTGATTGAAATGTGTCTCCATTCTCCGGTGAAATGTTGAGAACTGTTTTTACAACATGCTTATGCAAAGTGCACCTTGTGTGTCATAGTAAAACAACTAAACAATCGCTGTCGCCCTAAACAAACGTTCCTTCTCGATACGCTTGATAAGCATATGTCGGTTTTGGTTTTGTCCCGTACGTGGCATCATCATCTTTACTTTCTGAAACTTGTTCAACGTCATCGATCGGTTTTCGCTTGTTCGTGGTTCGCTTTGCTGAATGCAGTGCCAATTCACCTGCTCTGAGGTTGTGTATACTGTCCTCTTTTCGTGCTAGCTTTCGTTTGCCCTTTCCTGTGGTAGGTCTACCTAGAGTAAGTGCTCCACTGTATGGCTTAGTAATCTTATCGTCTGATTCGTCATCTTCATTGTTTGCTATCCCATCTGGCGACTGCCACATGTTTCTGTTCTCAGTGATTTCGTAATACGTATGAGGTATTCCCGTCGTTTGTTGTTTATTCGGTGGAGGGGCATTCAGGAATATAGCGTTCTCAGTATTTGACTGAACAGACTGAGCAACTGCATAAGACCGCACACTCTCCTGACTGAGTATTGGGTTCTGATATCGATGGATACGGTTTACAAATCCAAGTTCGTTTCTGGGACATTGTTGCCAAATTACATCCAAGCTCTGATAATCCGGTGATGGTGGTTTGTAGGATGATTGTGTAAGGAGTTCATTTAGTTCTGAAGTAAAATTGACAGGCAGATTATTGCAATAATGAATACTTGGGTATCAAATCGGTATTCGCTTAGAATGTATTTGTCTAATGCCTAAGACTATACTCACCAAAATGACTTTTTGTATGAAGTTGGGGGTCGATTATTATTAAGCTGCTGACCCTTTTTGCCTAGACTGTCATTCTGATCAAATTACTTCACTTTTCAGTGTATACATTTCTAGGTTTACTATTTGCTAGTCACTAAAATTCCTTTGAGTCTTAACATGTCAGTTCAGTGTAGCTCTGGAAATCGTTCTGTCACCTGAAACATACCAAGTTCCTTAGGGCTAATTGTGCATATTAATGGGTTAAAGTAGGTTGGCTGACTTAGTTATTGACTGGAGGTTAGCTAATTGAGTCGTAGCTACCAGGTTTCATACTGTATTTTTTATAAACGAATCAACCCAAGGAACAAGTAGATCTATACAACAGCTGGCACTGGCACTCCTCTGTCTAAGGGGGAAATTACCGCGTGCCAAAGTGTGCGTCCGGTAATCAGTATGCTTAACTTCTACGCCTCTCTTTCTCGCAAGCTGAGATCAATCAGCCCTTTTGCGGTTGTCCTCCGAAGTAGCAAGCTTCCTTCACTGTCCTAGCAAAGCTTGAGAAAGCGTTCTGCAAACAGTTTGTCGCAGTTTGTCACACATGATGTGGTGGAAGTGATTTTTGTCTTGTTAGGCCCCATAGGCACCGTGCATGTCAGAGGATTATAACTACTACCCATAAATAAATCTCGACCCTGTGATCCGGTGAATAAGTAAGTGAACTAACAACTCTTGGTGGTTTAACAATCTAACACATATTTACAGTTGGTTGGTTTCATTCGTTGACCTGTTTGGTGCTAATGAGACCCAACAAGGTCACTGTAACCAACTGTTTGTACAAGCCCATTAATGAGATGCTCCGTCTCAGCCTTACAGTGTTGGTTAACTGACAGTTGAGCAGTGAATGTACCATACTTATTTAGCTGTGGAAACAATTAGAGATCACCTGTCTCTGTTCTGTCCCAAATCGGTTTACCGTGACATCTTCCGTGTTTCTATTAGCCAAGCTGAGGCGAGTTTTGGGGGCTCATTTGTAGTTGTTCATATACAGCTGTGAACTGATTGACATACCACCATTATAGGCTAACACACTGTAATAGGAGAGATAAAGATAACCGTTTAGACATTCCTATCTTTGTTTGTTGGGGAAGACTTGTATTGGATGGCTTCTAACTGTACAGAAACATGGATGCAAATAAAAGTGAACACGAATAAAGCTTTCAAATTGAACATCACCCACAATTGATCGCAGCTGTCGCATCCCCATAAACTTTCCAGTCGGCCCCTTTCGAAAAGAAGCACTAGACTCGAGTTTCGCTCTCATTAGAGCTCGTCAGTAGTGCATATCATCGCCACCGCCGGGACTTGAACCACGGACATGCTGTTCATGAAGCAACCGTGTTTACCACTGCACCACTGACCTCACGTTAGGCACGACCGAATTATCATATGTGAACGCTCAACCACTTTCGCTTGTGAGTAATGAATAAAGCTGTTGAAATGCAATCATATCAGCAACGTATCTTGAAATGCATGTAGACAATTTTTATCAAGTGTGTACATTTAGTTACCTACGATCGCGGGTCTGGCAGCTTGCAGTAAGGATAATCTCACACGTGTGTGCTAGTCAGAATTTCTAAGATCCCAATTCGGTTGAGCCTTGACAGATTTCGGCAGTGTTCCAATGTGAAGGGACCTCAACCGTAAAGCAAATCTTTGTATACAATAAACTACTCATTCCATAATCTAGTTTCAGTGAATAGTCCCTTAGACGCTCATCGCCATTTAAATAGAGATCTGTCAGTGAATGAACTAGGGTGTGGGTTATTTCTGAATGGGAATTCCGTTCCCTTTAATATGTCAGTAATGCACTGAGGACCGACCTAATTCGACTAATTTCTCTGGATATGAGACTTTCCCGAGTCTCGTAATTTTTCTAATGGCCGGTATCTGAACACTTTAAATAAGTACCAGATGTTTTTTAGATATGGACGAGAGACCCGTTCGTACTCCCCCAGATGTAGGCAATATAAACGGATGAATGTAATGAGGAAGGCTTCATGGTGGAAGATTCTACTAATTCTTTGGCAGAGGTATAATTTCATTCTGTGAATTTTAACCATAGGCAGACCTGAACTGTTGGTTACC
The DNA here is from genome assembly GCA_014338405.1 of Paragonimus skrjabini miyazakii. NCBI lineage: Eukaryota > Metazoa > Platyhelminthes > Trematoda > Plagiorchiida > Troglotrematidae > Paragonimus > Paragonimus skrjabini miyazakii. The sequence continues at coordinate 45,959 of JTDE01002830.1, read as the reverse complement.
AAGGTTCTTAGGTCTCGTTTGCACACACATATATTGGACTGGTTTTATCATGGTAGTAGTCAACACGATTTTCATACCGAATATATATGACCGCAATTACTGACGATGTATAGAAAGGTGTTTTAATAGGACAACTAGTTTAGACAGTTCAAATAATTCTACGGAGTTTTCAAATCCTCTGGACGCTACGGCTCGCCAGGGTTTTGTGTGGTTAGCGTACAGCAACATCGGTGGTTATGTGATGCTGGATGGTTCAAGGACTAAAAGTGAACAAAAGGATGGAGCCTTACAGAAAGCCACTTTCTACACTACTTATTAACGATGAACCTACGTTCAGTTAGATAATCCTCAAACCACTGGAATATGCTTCCATTAAATCCTTCATCATAGGGATTCCGTAAAAGGATGGGGCGATTACCTATACCAAAAGCTTTTTAAAATTCAAAGTAGTACTTTAGTCTATGACTCATCTTCTTATCTGACACATCACATGTCACTCAGTCTAGTGCTTTTTCAATTGAGGTCAGATGAAAAGCTTATCAAGTATGATCGGCGGTTAACTGATACTTGAATCCAGTATGATCGATTACTCATATAAATGGGCCAGATTTTCTCACTACGGCTTTCATGATTCATCAGCTTCAGAGGTTTCTATTTTAAGATACATTGTTTTGCTTGTTCAGACGCGATGTAGCCGTGTGTCCGATTGGAATGTGGACTCAGTTGAAGTGTCCGAGTCTTACACAAATACAAGTTAGACCATACAGAAATCCGATAGGGACGTTTCTCATTAAATGTATCCAATCCTGACAGCCTGCCAGATTGGAATCTAGAATCGGTATAACTGAGGGATATAAGTAAACAGACTGACAGAATCTGCTGGAAAGAGTGGGGGTATCATCAAGGAATCTGAGTTTTAGTCGGCTATTGGTGATTTATTTGATTATTAGTGCTCCGAAGGAAGTTGTACTTGGTCAGACGTCATTTTGGCATTGAACTCGATTGCACTTTTAAGATACATGACTGTAGCATTTCGAATCGAACAAGTAGACTGTCACCTGCCCACGTAATAAGTGATTTTTGTGTGCGTGGTATTTGCCTGGTCGACGCCATAACACTACCCATCTATATCACGTGAGGGTATACAGACAACTGCAACGTAACCTAATCAACTGAAATGGTGTGGGAGAAATCAATACTATGATGAAATAAAAATTAAGGAACTTTCTGATGTAATATAACACATGGACTTTAATAACTTCAATCTCCTTCTTATGGATATAGTTGTGTGTATCTGTTATACTTGCTATGCTATTTTGACTAACATTTTATGCAATTAACCTGGAAGCACCAATAAGTAGCTGATAGGAGGAAGTGTAGAATGTATATATTCAACCGAATTTCCAAATCACAGTATAACTGATATGTATATCTCTCTGTCAGAAAATGTCGATAATTTACGATACCGTTAAGTTACTTTCCTGTCTGGTCAATATAGTAGTGATCAGAATCCCGAATGTTTAGTGGTGACGTCGTTTACGAATGCACAGATAGTTCGTTCATTAGTGCGCAAAAGTATATTGGGCAGTCACATTGATGTCAGTCATGCAGGTTAGATTTAACCCATCGATTGACATTCTGAGCGTGATGATTAATGTCCGATTTTATTAAAAGAGTTGAGTTTATGCGGGGGTGACGGTAAACTGCGGTCAACTGCAACCAGTGTGCTTACCACTATTATCAGTCAACCCGTGATAAAGCTTAACATTCCGTTTTCATTCTCTCGACTAAACTGCCCAAAAGTAACAAATGACCGAATAATACAATCTATTCTTTCCAGTGGATTTTCAGTAACGAAGGTTTACATAACCTTTGATGTCTTACGGTTAATCGCACAGTGTATGTGTAAGCATACCACGAGGTCTACGCACTCGGTTTTTTTGCTGATCTATCGACGGGAGGGTTTTGGTAATCTGACACACCTGACTCATCATTTAAATGTTGTAACCAAATTAACTCGTCTGCAGTTTGCTAGTGTAGCTCACCCAAAGTGAAGAAATATAACATGTGTGCTACCGACTACACGGACAGTCTGAGTTATCGCTTATGAATACGCACACATGAAATAAGTGCTGTTCAGTCTCACCTGTTTGAATCTGCCAAACTACTTATCACTCACGTAAACTCGGATTGGGTCAGTTCAACGATAAGAAATTCAAATGAACCAAAATGATCAACCGAAATAAATGCGAATCAGTTTTGTCAGCGGTGGTCAATGCATGGAAACAGAGTGTAAGAACTTTGCGAATTCCTCTCATCTCAAAAGGATGCATATTGGTGTCTATTAGTAAGCGATAAACGTCGTAAGAACACTTACAGCCAGTATTACGAAAGCGAAAAAAGACAAACTGTTGTAACAAGAAAACAATGGTAAAATGTTTGAATAGACAAAACCATTTGAAGAAGTTCGTGATTCTTAACCATGTATCGGAATAAAATGTTTGCATTGTAACCGCGAACGTTACGCAATTAAAAATGGACGTGAAACATCTACCATGCCAGAATTCACGAAGGAGTATAGCCTTCATTCTGATACTGGTGCAACCGTACATATCATCAAAGGAGACTTTTTTCCAAAAATGCAATGGGTTAGAAAATCAGAATGACCTCCAGAGCTTTAGTCGTTTGGTGGCACTTCTGTTTCCTTATCATATAGTGAAACGTTTCATGGCGAACTGTTTCTCGCAAGACAGATGGATTATTTGAGTTTACAACAAATGAAGATGTTAAACACCAATTACTAACTCAATATTAGTCTAAAGATGGTACATTTACCACAATATTTAAAGGTTTCTGTCAGCTTTCCCAACACGTGCTTCCGTGGATCGTGTTAATTTGTAAATTATATGTCCTTATGAATAGCAAAGCCGAAGAAAACTATGAGTTCGTATTCCCAAATTTAATTGACTCTTCCAAAACAATGTATTGGATTGAAGCCAAGGACATTAATTAGTGACCTGGAATTGAACTGCATCAACGTTTTTAAAGTGCAATTTCCTAATGTGTTCACTAAACTTTGTTTCTCCCACTTCTGCCAGCGTAACTAGGATGGAATTCAATCGAGCAGTTTTTTGCTAGATCCAATAATGTCGAAGTGTTCCTATAATGAAATTTCATAAGCCTTTAACATTCTGAAACCATATTTACCCAATGAAGTGAACAATGACATTAAATGATATGAAGACAATTACAGTTTTAGAGGAATACAGAGATTTTCAATAAATGGCAGTGCTGTCTCTAAGAGTTCCCCTAATTACGTAATCTGTTTACAACAGAAATTTTCACGGACTCAGAGTGTTGTCAAGGCCTGATACAGAAGATGAGAGAATACATTTGAACTAACATACATTAAAGTTTTTACTACAATTGGAAGAATATAGACATACCAGCAGAAAGCAAAGAGCTAGGCTGATTGTATAGTTTGTGGTGAACCCTGTCCTAAACGGAAGAATGCGACTATTGGTAGAAAAACAGTAAAGTTAATCATTATCAATAATTTTGGAACTCGATCAGTTACGGACTATCTCTGTGGCACTGCACATAATGATTCACTCAAACGACGGTATAAATTCCACCGAAGTTACTTTTTTTATTTTCACTTGGTCTGACAATTATCTGACAGGTATTGTTGATTCCTGCTGTTGGGCTTATGAACTAAAACTTTAACTCGTACAAGCCTGAACCATGCTGTACATACGTGAAACCAAGCGCAGCATTACCATACCCCTAGCCTGCAAAAATAATTATGCCATAGAGCAAATCACTCGGCAACCCAGACCAACAGTCGGTCGAACACTATATGGCTTCCGTCACGATACTATGCTCAACCAGCCGAACACCAAACCTTGTGATGCTAGTGCCACTAAATCAATAAACCAAATCTCAATATATTTACCAGTTCCAATGTGGGATGCTGGGTAGAACGGAACAACAATTGCTCAATCGAGTACCTCAGCCTGTTCCAGCTTGTGATGAATGTGAGATCAAACAAGTCCCAGCAACTGTTCTGCACAACCTGTGCAGTGCAAGCGGCCAACATATTTGATCATACGTCATTTGACTTCTGAACATAAGGTCATCAGGACTAATAATTTCAAAGTCACTTAAGTAGTCAACACTTGATGACTGTTTCAGTTCACTATAACTGTTTGCTATTCCCAGATGACAACCACTCTTCTGCCAAATGATATAAGTGATCATCAATATGAAAGTGCCGTAGTAACTGTACACTTTTTGCTTGTGTATGCGTATAAGTTGTGTTTGTATGGTCCAGCATTTTAATTCACTAACCTTGTTTGACCATGCTATATAAACACTAACACTAAAATATATGCCTGATAATATGTAATAAACTGCTCCAAGCTATAAACTGTACAGTCTGTTCCTTTTGAATGCTGTTTTCAAAAGATCAACTGTAGGGATTATGAATTGTCGGACGCCCCTTATAGTACAGTCCTCAATTTGCAACAGCCATTTAAAGTGAAGTATGAATTGACTAAATGGACTTTCCGAAACTACCCTGATCACTACTAGGGTCCGCTTAAACTAAACGTTGTGGGCCTCGTTCACCCAGTTCAGTCATCCTGACGTACACCCAGTTTTTTAGACTCAGCAACAACAAACTGGGTAGCATTTCCTCCAGACCCATCTCACTAGACATTTGAAAACAGCACTAGCCTTGGCTATACGAGCCCGTAGCTCAACGTCCATGGACAGATCTGTCGATAGATCGCTGCTCAATTGGCATGCATCCGTGCGGCTACCAACATTGTCTCAACCGCTACGATTTTCTGATGTACGCAAAGAAACTTAGCCCAGAGAAACTCGAAAGAAGGAAACTGTCTTACCTATGTTGACATTCAAGTTGAACTTAGCTGCCGTGATCGCAAAAACTTTGACCGCTTGTCGCAGTTCTTTTTTGCGTGTAACGCACTGCAATTTGTGCAGCGGAGGTATGGCACCGAAACGTCAAATATTCAGCAGACGATCGTCTGTGTGGCACTCAATTTGAATTCTGTCCTGCAAGTCTTGAACATCGACTACTAGTATTATTCTCACCTATAAGTTACTTTGTTTTGGCCATCAGACTTGTGTGCTACGTTGATTCAGAGGATTATAAAGACTTGGTTGTTGGTTTCTGACTGGTTCAGTCCTGCCAAACGCACCAAATTGTAGCAGTCAGACAAAAAACAGTCACATATATGGAGTTGGTTATCTACTTACTGACTGCGGAGGGGTGGTCAGGCGGTAACGCACGACCCGGTACACACACTGCGGATTTATATTCATGGTTACAGCTCTGTTCTCTTCAAAATGTAGAAGTTGGGACGCTGGAAAAGGTACTCTTAGCCAAAGAATACCCTGATCGTTTAAAAGTTGACCGTCATTGCTAGGGTATTGTTTTGCAGAAGTTTGCTTTACTACGTCTTGTTTGTTCCCGCAGATCATACCCTCAAGTTACAGATTTCAGATAGAACCTATAAGGTTAACCTGACACATACTTGTAGTCACATGAAGCTGACTGTCGGGCCAAGGAATGTACACACGCTACGAGATCGATATAGCATCTGATGGCCGAAACGCCGTACTGAAGTGATCATAATGGAACGAAGCCATTACGGTATCGTTGTCGACGCCGTGAGAGAGAAGGCCTGCAGACCAAGATAAGCTCTGGGAGGTGGACGCTGGTGACACTTTCTACTGGGTCGGTTATCCAGTGGATGGTGACCGTTAACGCGGTCTCCGTCTTATAGATTCTAATCACATCGGGTAGTCGAAAATAAGTTATTCACGTAGCATCAGCCCCCGAATCATGTCCACATGCATGCGACTTTTCTTAGCTTTCATGATTCACGTGTGTGCCACACAGATGATACGAAGAACTAGGCCGTCGCAACTCGCTGATCACCGGTGAGTGACCGACTAGTCCTTCTAGACAATATCATCGGATGAACTGTGCGCGAATCAGCAACCTGGCAGGCGTTCTTTGGAACACATAATGCTGTTGTTGTCAGTGAGAATGGTGACAATCTCCTGTACCTGTATGCCACTCACTAGTTGGCTATCACATACACCCGATTTCAGCTGGAGGCAAGCTATATCACTACCCGGACTCACTCATGAGGCCGGCCCTGGTATATTTGAAAAGTACGCATCACTCGAATGATGCACAGGGTTGGGTGTGACACAAATGACAGACTGATCAGAAGCAAGTTGTTTATTAATGTGCGTAAGCTAGTTTATCTCATATCATGTGGAACTTGGTGAAATCTAGAGGTTACACGAGTGAAGAACTGAAAGACGAGGAGAGGGATCCAGCGTATGGTGGCCATTCTTTTCGAAAATACTCCGGCATCTCGACGATACATAGCAACGGCTTAAGGACTAAATCGAGGCAATAACCATCAAGATTATTGGTTCCCAGTATGAAGTGTCCAGACTGGTTTGGCAACAACGATACGGTTAGCTCGAGTCCAATACGAGAGAATAATGAGACGTTTACTGTTTTCACGATGGACCCACGCAGAGAATGAAACAAAATTACAGTCTGTAACGCTCGCCGTCTACTTGCCTGAGTATTTCGTATCATCAGGAACGGCTGGTGGCAAAAGCAAGGTGAGTTGAGGAAAGGCTATGCTGGCCACCGACAGCACAAAGAGTTCTATGGTCCGCTTAAAGCGATTTTTAGTTCACAACTCCCGTCTGCTAAACTGCTAGTTTACGGATAACCCAGCTTTCCGTCCTCCTAATCAGAGTCTGGCACGATAAATTTGGTGGCCTGTTAAACCTGCCGGCTACCATTGGTTGAATGACCGTGAATAACCTGCCACAACACGGTACCAAAAGACTATTCTGGATTTGGCGGAGATGCATGGGCTAATTGAACACTTGCGAAACAAACAGGTTACGAGTGGCCATCGTTTGCCTGGGGAACGGTTAAAACATGACAACCGGACTTTGGAAATCCTTCTGCTAAAGTTGATCATTCCATCCCTGCGGGAAAACCAGTCCCTCAAGAGTCTAAGAATGGCCTCATCGTACCTATGTTTAAAGATGAGGAGAACAGGCACAGCACTAACAGTCATCAAGCTATCAGTCTGTTACTGAAATCCTGCTCGACCGCCTTAATGCCAAAGTTTTGGAGACCAGTTTTTCCCATGATCAATGTGAATTTCGAGTGAGCCGCTGCTCAGCCGATTCAGAAGTGTTGTGAACAGAAGCAGTAGGCGAACTCCCTCTTTGTGGATTTTATCAGGGTGTTTGTTTTAGTGAATCGTGAGGCATTGTAGGCTGTGGCTGATAGGTTTGGATGTCCATTATCACCATAATAACAGCCATGAGCCTGAACAAAAGGTACTGTGGCTCGGGCCGCCG
>JTDE01002830.1:0-33247 GCA_014338405.1 Paragonimus skrjabini miyazakii | reverse complement strand
AGATGAAAGAAATGACTAATATGCTTATCAAATCGTTTTTCGAACATTTTGACAAACGGGGAATTTATAAATAAGCTTGTCAAGCCGATCCGTTCATACAAGTAAAAAAACTAAATACACACGCAAATGTCATTATGTGCACATAAATCTTTTCATGTGTATATAACCTAGTACAGGAATTTTGTATATATGACTAGGCGCAAATAAAACGCAGATGTAGAGAGTCGGAAACATAGTTGTTGCATAAATCGACAATGTCAAAATAAACGTTTGACCTACACTCGGAAGAAACTCGACCTGTTTTTGTTTGTATCTGATAGAGTAAATACTAGCAGCATCGGACAACTCAAGCATTGTTTTGCTTATTACGTGTTACGGTTCTGCATTGTTTGTAAATGTTTGTCAGTGTTTATCTATAGCATTTTTCCTAGTGGAGATTGAATCGGTGAGCAGGTAAAATAATTTTCTACTACGAGCTCCATGAGTGAGCCGTGTCCAAAGTTGAATATGAATTTGTTCGACGAAGAGTTAACTGGAAAAAAATTTAAGTTTTGACCAGAGGGATGGAAACTGATTTACCGACTGAGCTACGAAAGCACGTCGGGGGATCGTAAATTTCACATGTGCTACTTTTCACGCACAAGCATGCAATTTGGTGGTGCCCCGACAATACTCTCGACTGTACATCGAAACCATAAGCCACATTACTGTGATGTTCTTGTTAACTCCGTTTAAAAAAATAGTTGAAACCAGAGACTTCCTCAACAATTTTGTGTTGAAAAACCATTGTCAGTCATTTAACGACTAGCCAACACATGAAGTGATTTTCTCTGAGTTTCTAAGGATGATCACTCGATCTTTTCTTGTGTAAAGTGCTTGAATTATTGAACAACAGAACTGTCGCCCAGACAAGTTGACCGGAGCTGTTGCTGACCACTTTTCCAAAACGGCCTGGTGGAACGATAGCCGCGGTCTAATGTTCGACTTATTTCAGCGAAATTTTCACTGCTACTCATTAGTCATGAAAAACGCTGGTCAACAGTTTAAATAAAATTTATACATTTGACGCGACTGAGAATATCTGATCACCACGTTTGCATCTAGAGTAATGCAAACAGCTTGAAAACCACTCAGGAAGGCTTTTAGGTGAACATCTAAGTGTGTTGATTTGGTCATGCCTAGTATGATGTTAACGGCGGGGTGTCAACCACATTTGCGTTGCTACCAAGTACACTTGAACTTAGTTGTGAGTGAAGAAAGAGTGCGCGCCCTACAAATAAATTGTGGTATCAATGAGAGATTAATTGTCCCTTCTGAAAAGAGTCCATCTGGAAAAAATTTCTGCATATAAAGGTTTGACCAAATGTGAATGGCGTTCATTTTCTAGCAATCACAATCCGTGACAACTAATCATAATTGACCGTGTTGTGACTAGTTGCAGTCCGATAACGAACGAACTGTCTCGGTTAAATTATACTCTCAGCAGATGACTTCCAGAAGTCAGCAAATAATGGGAAATGCCACAGTAGTAATGGCGAAGAACAGAAATCCGCGAGATCATATGAAAAAAAAAAGAAAATTCCCAGTTTTGACATCATATTTGCCTGTCTCCACGTCACATAGAATCACACGAATGGGTTAGGTAGTTTCAGGTGGCCTTGGTATAAGCTGGAACAATCGCTGTAACCAGATTTATTATGGCCACCGTATGACTGATACAGATGCATTCCTACCACTACACCACCAAGTCACATATTTCTCATCCGTCGTCACCCAGTAAAATTTAGTCTGTTCATGTACCAAGTTGTTCTGGCATTACCAAATAATATATGTCGTAACCCAATTTCTGACGTCTGGAACCATGGTCACTGAGGCTGACTTCTAGGAAGATGACTGATCGTGGTTTCTCTTAAAGTCAGTCAGAACGTCCGATAGGGACTCGTTAACTGAATGATTTTTGATAGATCCCTGAAAATCGGGTACATAGTTCACACTGAACACAACTGATATCACAACAGCAATAGTAACGCCCCGACTGTTTCTCACCCAATTAAGGTCAAACGTACCGGGAACTTGACTTCTGACCGGAGACAAACTATTTACCAAATGTCTCCCAGTCGGGCTCAGATGTACGAAAGAAGATGGATGATTGTATTGTCCAGAAAAGTGAATTGGCTGTGAATCGGACATGAACTTATTCCCATTCCTGCCGTATGCTGCCTGAGCTTGCATAGCGTAAACATCAGCAGCCAACATGTTCCCATGAGATAGGTATTTACGTTCTTTGGGCAAATAGTTGATCTGTGAATGAAAAGAGAATTTGCAGACAGTCAAATTTGTGTACATGTATTAAGTTGGGTGGATTTTTCAACAAGAGGTGAAAAACGGCGCTTGTGTCCGTAATGAACTTCGAACTGTAAGCATTTCATTCAAGTGCATACTAGCGGATATAAACATGGGTTAACTGTATCCATACGGTTACGTATATGTTCACTCTTACTCAAGATTATCATCAACATGATACAGACTTTGAGGTCCCCAGAAAAATCGAAAATAATCGAAAAATCGCAACAGAATTTAAAGTTTTACCGCTAATTTTTTAATCGTAATTTCAACAGATAGCAACACAGCGGTGAACAATGCAAATGGATATATTATGTCACGAAATCAAAAAATCAACCAGAGGATTGATCTCTGCAAACAGCTATCGATCATTTCTCAATCTTGATACGTAGACATTAAAACAGATTACTTCAGCCCGAACTCTACAATACGCAAACTTATTAAAGAATTGACGTTTTCAGTGTCAAGTAGCTTTGTTATGAATGCAGTCTTAGAATAATTTATCTATTCGCTTTTCACAAAAATGACAAGGCATGCAGAAAAATGAATTGGCCTGAAAAACCTGAATCCACTTTTTAAACATCTATACTACTTAAATCGTGACAGAATGAAAGTCTGTATTTTAAACTATCGAAATATGCACACACGAACCTGTCATCAACGACTGATCTTTAAACCTCAACCATCGTTTTACCAATGGTAGTGTTCTTCTATCAGCTGAGTCATTGCATTTCTGTAAGTTCAATGAAGACTGTTAAAATACTTGGAGTATGACTTGTGTACAATGTGCTAAACTGATCTGACATGTTTAGTGATGAAGGTTTGTTCACCAACATCAACCAGTTGATGGTGTGATTATTAACATGTATAACTCAGAATCACAGACATTCAAATACCATCCTCGGTCAAGATGAAGATATCCATTAATTCTGTATCCTAAACAAAGCAAGACTCAGGTCTATCGCGTTCTGCAAAAGTAATTTATTTGGTATTTTTGTCAGAACACGGAAACTATAATCAATTATGAGTTGTACTCGTTTGATAAAAGTCGAAATCCAACTTTGACAAGCAACATACTGAATGGAATTCCCGAATTTGCCAGCATACACTGGTTAGGGTAACCAGAACGAAAAGTCATGCAATAACTGCTCGTCATCCTAATTCTATGCTTCAGACTGAGATCGACCATATTTCTCCAGTCTAATGATGTGTGTCAAAGCTTTGCACCAAAAACGTTGCCACTGAATCGATGGTCTATGGTTAATTAAAGATTCGGTTATTGGTTAGACTATCTACTCTACCTTATGAGTGGCCAAAACCATGTTGAAGTCAGGCACGCGAGAGTGTTGGTTTGATGATGAACATCTCAGAACATTAAGATCATAACATCTGCTCTGGTCATTCCTCCTTAGCATCAGTGTAACCAGGTAACGACGAGTTGAATAATATGTATCCAGTTCGTTGGGTATATGGTACAACAGGGGAAACAATAGGTGTCGTGTAAAAATGGTTATCATCATTCGGACGCTTAATCACCAACGATCGGTTCGGTGCGTTGTGCAAATGTAGTTTAACTAGTTCGAAATGATTGTCTGTGAATTTCAGAGTAATCGTTGGAGTCAATTGCCTCGTAAAACTTTTTCAATCTTTACGGAGATCATGGTGTACACTTGGTAGAATGAAGAAGAAATACAACGATGAAGGACCGAATTCAGCCTGTGTAAAACTGATGTGTAACAGATACGAAATGTAATTTTGCAATTTCGATTACCTTGACGCCATTATTTAGTAGAAGAGCGTCTGCACTGCCATTCAGACATTTATGCACAAATTGTAGATCCGATTCCCCTACATGCAAGGTGTGATAGTACCCAGCAAAACCAAATCAACTTTTCACCAATTAGTCGGTAGTTGCTGGGTTTAACAGTTTGGGAACATGCTTGTCTTCATTGCTACAATATCAGTTTAGGTACATCGTTACTGTGTTCGAACCAATTGCCAGGGTTGTGGTAGACAGGCTTGACGGCATTGTGTTAGACACAGATAAGGATCCAAAACGTCAGTAATATATTCGCATTTACGTAAGGCTGAAAGTGTTTGAGATGAGTGCCTCAGAATGTGTAAACAAGATTTTGTTACCGAGTTCCCTGCAATTAGCAGTTCATCGCTACGACAAACTAGTTCATGAAAATTGCCCTTCCGCACACAGGGGGAAAAGTTCAAACGCAAACGATAGCCAGCGTGGGACTTCTGACGCGTTCTGAACACATACTGTGGAACGAATAAAATGATTTATGGAGAATTTTTATTCGACTTTCAGACAACTGGTGCCCCGCAACATTTGGACGACTTGCGATTTAGTCATAACGGAAGTGGCTCAGTAAGTGCCGTATTCTGTAACCTTGTTCCACAGACATGTAGACTGCTGTAGGTACCACGTCACTCTGATCGGTTAGCCTACGTATGCACTCGTGACGTACGCAGCCACAGTATCAAAAACTCGTAACAAGCCTCTTCTCTACTTCGTTTTATGTCTAAGTCAACTATCTAACACACTGGGCATTATCTGCTCATACTAATTTCAAACTGCATGTAATGAGAATACACACATGTTAAACATAAAAATTCACTTTTGTTTCTATATCCTAGATCCGTTTTATCAAAGCCACAAAATACATATGGCTTGGCCATCATATCAAACGAAATTTGATTTGCAAGTACTTATGATGTAATTTTAAAAAGGTAATAATTGTTCCTAAAATAACCATTGGTGATCCCTTTTTACATCAGTTTCATTTATCTAACCGATACCAAACTAACAAAGGATGGTTTGACGTGCTTGTTTCATTCAGACCGATTGATAATGTTGATGATTATTGATTGCTGCACAATGACATTTATCATCTGGTATGTATAGCAGAAGCCACTGTGTGCTTAAGTGAGAGTCTTATTATTTTTGCTCATTGTTTAAAAACTTCTTCAATGGAATTGTTGGGGTTTTCTAATGACTCTAACGAGACAGGATTAAGCAATACTTGGAGCAGGTATACCATTTTAAAGTGCAATATTTGGTGTATAAGACTTTAAAAATATGAGCGAAGATATCGGTAGTTTACGGAAATATAACACAACTTGGTTCAAAGAATGTGCCATAATAACCGACAACCACTGAGTGAGAGAGTCGTCTTTGTAATTTAACCGAATTCGGTCTAAACCTACGGAAGAACAGGACGTACGGACAGTTTAACATACCTGAAAGTATCAAAAGCAACAAACGGGTCGTTTGAATTTACGATCCCGCACGTGACCTGAGTGAGTTCCTTACCTGTTTTTGTTAGGTTGCCATCAACTACCGGCAACTTTCGTACTCCTCCGGAAATCAAACTCTGATTGAGCAACGCTTATTCCTAAACTGATCATCAACTCATGCTCTGAGTGATCGTTTTTTCATTGTTTAATTTATACAAATTGTTATAGATGATAAAGATACGGATGCCATTTTGATAAGCGTCCAAAACTTTCCATCTCAAATTCATAGAAGTGCAGATTTCTTTGCTATATATGTGTGACAAGAACTGAACTGAAGGTCGACTTACTCTAACAACTGCACATGTTTCATGTTTAACAGTCGTAGGTAACGGATGTAAAAAAAATTTGGTATTTTAATGTACATGAAATGTTTGTTCCCCATTGATTGTGGGATAAACTTTAGATAAATGCTTAAGTTATGCAATAAGCATACTCCCACGAAATGGTTGTCATATAGGACTAATTAATTGGATTCACTGAAATGTTACGTGCCAGGTTAGGATTTCGATGTGTTACTGTGGGGTGAAGAGAGAGAAAATACATATAAATATTTGAATAGAATAGCACAGATTATCATATGAATTCATATCACAAAGTGTATTGTCTGATTATTTTGTTCAAATGATACAAACGGACTCAACGTTTTAAATATGCAGATGTGTTTAGTACAGTAATAGTAAAAAGTATAAGGATATGAAATCTGGAAAAATCGAAATAAACTTAGAACCTGGAAAGAATTAAAACTCGGATATAGTCATGTAGTCATGAACAAACATATTACAATGGATAATCACTTGCTACCTCTGGCATAAAAGAATATAGGTGATCCCAAATTTGTTCAGGGGCCGTAAGGTTTAATGATTGGTACCGGAAACATGTATTTGTTTATAGTCATCTATTTCCGTTGCTGTCAAAATCCATTAGGATAAAATGTTCCGGATTGAGAAAACTCTAACACTAAATGTATGTTGTTTACATTTCGGGGCAACTAGTCTGGGAGTGTCTGTTCGCCGACCGACTTCTGTAGCAGTGATTCGGTCTAAGCATATACAAGTGCATTACGTTATGTAGTGATCTCTGATTCACAGTGTTGATAGTACACGCAAAATTGATCAGGTTTAAGTAACTTGTCAGAAGTGGAGAATGATGCGTCAAAGCATTCCCAACAGCCTTTTGTTATACTCTCCTAATCAACTGGATCCCCTTTCATTAAGTATAGTAGAAAACTCGAATATTAAACCGTGTGTGAGAGCGTGCCACTGAGTTGACTGGTGATAAATAGCTACCTGACTAAAACGGCACAAATAACCAGGCTAAAGTTTGTTCCGTGACATTAGCTAGTTTCACAACTGAGATGTATTCGTAAGGCATACTGAAACCTTCTGGGATTTCCGTTTCTACGTATGGTACTCAACGCAGTCATTCGCAGAGTGAACAAGGGTAACGGGTTTAAAACTAGTACCTCACTTGAACAGTTTTCGTTCGGGCTGATTTCAGACTAAAGATTGTACGTAGACTACAGTGTAAACAATTGTGTTTTTTATCGTTGGCACTATCGAAATAAGTTCGATGAACCAAAAACGTGTAACCTCAGCAACTCCGTTGTGCTAATTAAAACGACCACCGGTGGACGGTGAAATAATACTGAGTGATGATATTGTCTTTTACAACCAACTGCAACCAGCTGTCAATCAGAAAGTGACGTTTGCTTCTCTATGTGATCTTCTTGAAAAGAGTTGATTCAGTAAGTACTGTTTAAAAACAAACCTTTCGTCATAGTAAAACCTCATTTTGGTGAATATCACATCTTCAACTAGAGCTAGTTTGTAATCTTCGATACAAAAAAGGTGTTCAAATTCAGGACTACAAAAATACTCGACTCCGAGTAAAATGCCCATATGGTTTATTGTTCTGCCCCTTCTTAAATTTGAGGGTAATCTAACTACTCAAAATATACTTATGTGGAGATTGCACGATCGATGGTTAGTCATTTGTTTCCGGAACCTGACACTATTTGTGCCTGAGGGCAGAGCGATTGACCCCGTTCGACTGAAATTTAAAATTGCGAGATTTGTATCTAACTAAATTTGTTCCGTGTGAAACTCAAACGAGTGATTCTTTTGCCACAGGCACAGTTGTTCAACCAATTTGAGATTTATCCCAAAAGTTCAAGAGTAAGGTGTGAAACTGTTGAGTGTAGTCAGTGATGTCCGTGTCACCACAATTTACACATTTTCCTTGGTTTATCCTACCCCGTTTTTTTACCTTGCTTTCACATTCCGAACAAATGATAACAAATTTTAACAACGATTTTTAAGATTAGTTCCCAGACATTTCTTCTGACAGATCATACTGATTTTTGGTGTTTTCCTGTACTCCGTAAGGTGCCACTCTATGTTCAATAAAAAACGTATCCGGAGAGATTGACTGTTCAAACCTATAGGTGTATCCCCATTCAAGAAGAAAAGCGTTCATAGTTCACGAGATCCAATCGAATTGGCAAACAGGCTGCGGATAAGACAACTTAGTTCGTACTGGACGAACGCCCCATGCTAATAATGCAGTATTTATGGAATTGGTCTTGACATTCTGACACTGTAAAATGGAAGATACTGTCAAATGTCACGCGCTTGCGGGTTTTATGTTGCTTGCATAAAGACTATATAATGATAAACTATCACCTTCGGAGGTAAATCATAGAACCACTTACAACCAGTTCGGAGCAACTAATTGAAGGCAAAAAATTGATCGTCAGTTCAATACTTAACGTTTATTGTCGTACAGCTGCAAAAGCACATCATCTTTGTGTGTAGTATTATCCATTAAGCTTAAAAGAGACTAACACTGGCCACCAAAGCAGTGTGACAACAAGACTCGGTGTTTTCACTCTTTGTAAACATTTTAACTCCATTACTGAGAGAGAAGGAAAATCATTTTTCTCATAGGAAAGATGAACGCTTTTGGGTCAGCTGAAAAAGTTGTGAGCCCATCACTCATATTTATAAATGGATATCACTGGACAACGTCTCACATGTGTTCCAAGTATCATTTGAGGGAAGTGAGTTTTCAATGGGTTCCACACTTACAACTAGATATCCTCACGTAGGCTCAAACAAAATCCATGAGAACCAGTGTAGTGTTTGTTTGTTGCGTTGAAAAGAAAAGTATATTGCAGCGCGCTCATTTATCATGTCAGAATGGTGTACGAAGAATGCTCAGGAATAGTTTTTGTTACTTAGTAGTCTTCTCAGCAATCAATGTCCATATAGGCAGGTTTTGATTCGATAATAGTGCGGTAGTGAGTCATCCTGGGAGAGCTGGACCAAAGTCCTGGGATTGTTTTTAATGTAGTACTGCGTGGGTGGCTTCGATGGTGCTTCCAAATGTGTAGGCATCTTGTACTTCATGAACCTCTTATTTTCAATTAGGTGGTTTCTTATTGAACAGGAGCCTTGTATTTCCATCAATACATGGATTTATATGGATTCATATAATACAGGAAATGAGACGACGAGATTGCGCAATTCATGTCATGTTCTCGGGATGGATATCCTGGTCGTACTTTGAACATAATGACAAAGTTCTGCAAGATGGAATTCATGGCTTAAGTGATCAGATGGGAAGACATTAAAATGAAAATTCTGAGAGTGATGATAACCAGCGTAACCGCAACTAAATTAATTCAATCCCAGATAGATTGTCAGAAACCACGCAGAACTATGATAACAAAAAGTTGGGGGCGTTTGAAGTGGTTCACGGAAACTTGTGACCCATTACGAACCATCTGTAGGTTTGTTATCAATTCAACTATATGATTTTATGGTACATATTTATATCGCACAAATGCGAAGGTGTCAGGACTCTTGGAGGATTCAGTGGTGATCAGGACCGATCGGGAGCTAGGTAGCTTACACGTTACAAATTATACGGCCACTCCAGGTTCCTGTGGTGCTTTCAATCTGATGCGATGACTTAGCTTTATCTGGTCACGTAGACGTCTAGTGCATTTCCAACTGTACATGCGTCCTCGCTCGGTCAATGTTGCAGCTGTCTAGCTTCATAGTCAGCAGTCTGGGAGTGAAACAAACATTATGTGACGCTGCCTCACTTTGCATTTGTTTTACTCCCCTCAGACCAAGAAGAAATGCACTGACCACTTTGAAGCGAGGATAACATTTGCTTGCCACAATTGCATGAAAGCAGCATAACAGCCTGGAGTGATCACATAATATTGTCGCGACTGTTTCCCGTACTTTTATGCATGATTAATTTTCTATGGAGTCCATTCAATTAGGATTCGGACTACAGCTGTTCGGTGGCACTTGGTGTACTGTTACGAACACTGGTTCCCGCCGGCTTGATAACAAGACAGACATTGTCGCAGATGGGTGGCCGTAAACTTTTGTCTCCGGGGTCATGTATTAACCGATAAAATAAATGTGTGCTTTGGGGTAATAAATCCGCCAACACAAAATACAAGCGTCTTCTAATAACTGCTCCCAGACTTTTGGCATCCTTAGGTACACTGAAATGACGCTCAAACAGCTCGCAGATTTCGTTCAGACGTCTCCTGACGGAGAGTTGGGAGAGGACTAGAATGATCCGGATGATAAGGTGAAGTGCATGGTATGATGTCTGGAGTCGAATCATCTCGACAAAGAGATCGGTATTTATTTTGTGTCGTCGTAACGGAATATTGCGTGTGGCATACAAGTGGTCAAGCGGCCGCGATACAGTTCACAAGTTGTCGCAAAGGGCATCATCGATAAATGGGCCGACCTTTTGTGGAATGAGTCACACCCTCTATGCACGATGAGCTGTCCAGGTCAGTCCGACTGAACGTTGGATAGTTTTGTACCCACGCATATACATTACTGGACAAAAACCAGACTGGATGGTTTGCAGCGCATTGCCAGTACGGACTGGACAAGCACATTTGAGGTCAGCTGTCTTGTGCATTAGTGACTGATCCCCATCATTATCTCGAACAGGTAAAGCTTCAGGCCAACCAGCAAGGCCGAATACACCCACCAATAATCACCAACATTATGGACACACGGCAAATTGCCCGCCGTCCAATTGCAACAAACAAACCATCGACCAATGAAGACAGGTGGGCAGTTTGACGAATAGATTGGGGAAATTCCAAGTTGAACATCACCCACAATTGATCGCAGCTGTCGCATTCCCATAGACTTTCCAGTCGGCCCCTTTCGAAAAGAAGCACTAGACTCGAGTTTCGCTCTCATTAGAGCTTGTCAGTAGTGCATATCATCGCCACTGCCGGGACTTGAACCACGGACATGTTGTTCATGAGGCAACCGTGTTTACCACTGCGCCATTGACCTCACATTAGGCACGACCGAATTATCATATGTGAACGCTCAAACACTTTCGCTTGTGAGTAATGATCAGGTTGCCCGATCGTCTCGAAATGGAGACACAGTTACTGCCTGTTAACTCCAATCGATAACCCCGCGATTAGGACTTCCTAGACAGGTCGAGATCTCCGATCTCATTAAACCTGCTAGGCGATATTTTAGATTACTGATGAGTAGTCGGGGATTTGGTTAATTCCAAGTTGAACATCACCCACAATTGATCGCAGCTGTCGCATTCCCATAGACTTTCCAGTCGGCCCCGTTCGAAAAGAAGCACTAGACTCGAGTTTCGCTCTCATTAGAGCTTGTCAGTAGTGCATATCATCGCCACTGCCGGGACTTGAACCACGGACCATGGGAATGCGACAGCTGCGATCAATTGTGGGTGATGTTCAACTTGGAATTAACCAAATCCCCGACTACTCATCAGATTGTGGAAAGTCTATTTTCCCCAAAAATGATTTATTTTTCGAGATATTATCGTTTAAATTGTTGTGATTTTGAATCTTACTTTTTCGTGCCACAACGTGCCAAAACTCACTTTTGGCGCACGTTTCCCCGGCGTCTGTGATTGACCCATCCCACTTTTAATGCATCAGTTCAAGTGGGATTCTTCAAGGCTATCAAAAGACTATATGTATGCAGACGCTCGTCTGCATTGTTACCTTTGGTTTGAGAGCAAATACATTCTCAGCTAAGGTCACGGTCTTCTGTGTTATTCTGGAGTTTCCGGGTATCGCTAAGCTCTGTGCTACGTTCCGTGATTTGTATTATCGTGCGTTAGACATTTTGTGATTATCGTTGACCACAAGGGTCATAACAGATTTGAATGCACTTAATAAATGCAGCCCTGTTTTGCACGAAGATAGATTTTAACCGGATGCCGATCTTACTGTTCCAATTTACAGTGGACCACAGACAGCATTACCGTCTCAAAGACCTGTTCTACGGTTAGGGGTATGCACAAGTTGAGTAGTCACTCCTTCTGGTTCGTATTAATGTGGGTGTTTCGATACGTAATATGCACATAACTCTTGAAGAATACAGGCTGGTTTTCTGGTCAACAATTCTCATTCACCCTTACGTCCGTTCATCTGACTCAACACATTTTCATCAAAACTGGTGCTCAGGTTAGCAAGCACGGAAACATATGGAGACCGATTCGAATGTGAACTATAGACTGATGATTTACGATTCCATTTTGATAAGTTGAATGTATGTTAAAAGCGTTTTCATAGTATGTGGTGATAGCGGTTCAGTTCATGTACGTGCTGATACAGTAAGGCGAACTTGATTATAACGAAAAACTTGTAACAACTTACAAACCTAGTTCCATAGTATCCATTCAATCTAGAATTGGCTCTCCTAATTTATTCCCTCAGACAAAATAACAGCTATAATGAGTTATTTTCTCATCATTGAGCTTTCAACATTGTATCATATAACCTAAAGGTGACGTTTTGATCTTGGCTGCTCATACCATCATCTGTTAGATCTAAACAAGTTTGTTACAAGAACTCTCTTTCCACTCAGGAAACCGTGAATATTTTCGAGGAGACATATGGGAACAGATACGAAATGATTATTGAATGAATGACTAATATGTAACGTAGATCACGAGACTTATACTTACAGAAACAAATCGTTCCTTCCATCTTGCTCAACCGTTTACTCAAGGAGTCTTTAGTGAGCACCAGATCTGAACGTGGTTGACATAATTTATCTAAAATTTACTTATCAATTTCCTGTGACCTGAGCGCATCAAACTACAATGACCATTACTTGTCCACTAATGTAACTAAACTCCTAAACAGGCTATATTTGACAAAGGTAACTGTGAGTCGACTGAGACTGTCTGAAGAATAGCGTCGAACTATGTTACCCAGTTCTATTAAGTGATATAACACTCCGTCTCTTCGAAGACAAGTGAGATACTTTTGACCAACGGGCGAACTTTTGACGGTAAGCAAGTGAACAGGAATTCATCATTTGCATTTGACTTCAGTTTGAAAGTAGTTCGACTAGCTAAAGATAATTGTATTGTTTACTGGAAGAACACTTGGTCTGAACACTGAATAGACCGATTTCGATAGACGATGACTAAAGCGAAGAGATAACTACAAACCAACAGGGTAGGTTAGCAGAATAATGGTTAAAATTATCGATAGTTTACTGAAAGAAGTGCCAATGAAATACGATAATCGCCCTGCCGAATAGCGTTAAAAACAATATAGATACTATCCGTATGTTTTTCCTGATTTTGGTTGCAATTTGCGACGGAATAAACAATGGGCTGCCCCACATACAGTGTCATCAATGGTTCGTATGTGTCTATTTGTTTTCTGCGTTTAGTGAGAGACCGTTTAGTGATAGGACCAAAATCATGTTCACCTCTTACTCCATCATAGCACAACTCAACACAGCCATCATATCCTGCGTGCATGCACATAGTCAGACACACTGCACTCGCCCTGATCACTTTTTCATCCGGACACGCAAAGCGCCTGCGGTTTTACCGTTTTTTTGTGTGCGTATGTCGTGCGGCCACACCACTTTGACCGTACATATAAGTAAGGTGCAAGGTGTACTACATGTGTGGTTGAACAACACACACATTCACACACGCAGACAAACTCGACGTCTCGTCTTTATCGGGTGAATTGGCAAGTCAACTATGACTGTACCTCACAGCATGGGCACGTGCCGCTTCCCCACTGAAACCACAGCAGAAGGATGTATTTCAGTCTAGACTTTCTACACCTCTGCCCATCAGAGGATAAATTCCCGGAACAGTGGTTGTCTATAATAAACTTCGTTGGCGTCACCACTGCCTGATTTATCCAGAACGGGAGGAGTCTGTGACTCACCCTCAGAGCTAGGGTACGGGTATCTCATGCTGAATCTACGCCCGGGTGAATGCTGACCGGATGCGGATTTGTCTGGACACGTGCAATGTCGTGTGTAACGGGGTTTCATACACCACCTGGATATGACAAGCCACCAAAACGACAAAACCAACATGGCACCAGCCCAGATGTTGAGAAGGATAATGACTTACTTTCTGGATGACGATAAGACCTTTGAATATACACAAGTATTGTACTATCATGCACTAAAACGCTGGTGTGTTACAACTATACCACTGAGTTGTTAACGTTTGATCATTGTTTGCTAGTGGAATACTCTAATGGAAAAACTGAGTGGTGTATTTGCTATTCTATTCACATTGATAAGTTTTGATAGATTAAAATCAAAGCTGGTAATTTGTGAGTAAAAGAGTACAGTAGTTTTCTTTATCTCAAGTTCAGACCCATTTCTGAGACTAACGGGAACAAAGCATAGGATTAGTGAACCTCCCTAATATGAACAGAAGGCATGACCGTTACCAGGATTTGTTAGTCATCAATTATGCTAGGGTCTTTTGTGAGCAATGATAGTTTCCGGAATGACTTCCCATTGATAATAACAGCGTGGTTTTCATCTCTTGTCTGACGTTTGGCAGTTGATGAAATTTTATACACAGTGTGTGAGGGCTCATCGGTGTTATAAATTTAGCTTGAAACAGTGTTGAATTTGAAGAACATCGAAAGTATTATGTAAAGTGTGTGTGTGTATGAGTTCTTGAGCAAAAATTCTGTCTGCTGTTGTTGGTTACTTATAAGAAAGCATAGTATAACAGATCAGCTACTGAGCTGGTAAGATGAACTATTGGACTTTGCTTGGTTAGTAGACATCATCAGTTTAACGGCCACCTTGACACGTGGATGGTTAATAGAAGAGCAACAAAGGAATAAACGGAATGAACGATCAACCAAGCAATGCAGTGACGCAGTGGTCATACGGGCGACTCGGTTAGATCAACCGAAGACGAATTACACTGTCTATCAGTACGTGTTGGACAAACCCCGTTAATTTGAATACATCGATAAATGAAGGTGCATGGGAAAGATTTAAGCAATTAGGAGAGGAAAGAACTCTTAACAGTAGTAGTAATAATAATAGTAATCATTGTGCCATGGTGATCAGAAGATCCTCCCCATTTTCCTGTCAACTCAGAAATGAAACATTCTAAGATTCAGTGCTTACACTTAGGAAAAACAAGCGTCCCTTACAAACAGATGGTCAGACAGTGCTAAGGGCTTTTGTACAATCTTCCCCTGTGGCCAGATTCGGACAAGTTCTTCGTTACGATACTCTTGACCGTCCCACTGCTAACATTTAAAAATCCTGTTACGACGTGTTCCAAGATTTACCGAAAAATTTCATTCACAAGTTTACTTCCGGAAACGTTTGAGATGTGTTAACTTAGTTCAAATACTCTCAGTTTTGTATGGCTGAGGATGAACACAGTAAAAATTAGTAGGACTGGGCCTTCACACTAAGATAGTAAAGCAGAACATAATATGGTGTAGTAGAACGCATGCCGTAAGCAGGTCGAATCAAACACAGATTAGACGAAATGTATTTATAGATACTCTGTTTTGTTAGAAACTGAAGTTCCCAATTTGCAAGGGCTGACATACAGTCAGCAGATGAACCCCGAGGGTATAACTGTAAAATGCTAATGTCGTGTGTGACCGGTCTGGTTACTTTCTCAGAAAAAAACCTCCTCTGCGTAATGAACTACTTCTGCCTTATCTATGAAACCAGCCGATAATACGCCCGACTACCGGTGTATCCAAAGTCCAAACACCTAATCAATGAACGCCACTTCATCCGAACAATTATTCCAAGTAAGGACCTATTTCACACATTTTAGGTGATGTTAACTGGATGGTTAGGTCAGTGACAGTAATCATAAGGAGTTTTGTCACCTCATTTCTCGGTATTCGCGTGGCAGCTGCTCTGACCTCTTTTCAGTAGCGCAAATTTTGAGCTGGCTGCTTGGCTGACAAGCGCTCATTATAAGATTTGGGCAGTCCAAAGAAGTCTTCTGTGCGCCCGCTAGTCTACTTAACCTACTTTTTCTATCATTTAACTGTACTGTGAGTTGACGGATGTAGTGAAAAGTTCATCACGACCGTTCCAAACTTGCGCGATCGGGTGGAAATCTCTATTTTCCTCACTCTTGGGTGGGAATATATCATGACCACTCACCTCTTCTCGGTAAGCTGTACATCAGGTGACATGGCTGACATCGGGTAATGACCAATACTGACCAGATGGTACATCAGTGGAAATCATATCTAGCACCGATCAACAAGTGAACAATATTCACTCAGTAAGCGAACGATTTAGCATTGGAAAGTTCACTTGAATGCTACAAACGTCGAGTAACACCTAGGGGCATTGTACACAGTTGTCATCCACCTAAATACTATCTTCGTTCACATTAGGTTGGTTATGTTTAGGATGTAAAATCCGTTCCGTAGGCAAAGTTCTAAAGTTTTCCCATGAGTATGTATCATCATCCTTTATCATCCTTTTAGTCACCTAAATTCCAAATACTGACGACCAAACACAATACTGTCATCTCATGTTGAGCCACATATATATTCAGCGGAAAACACCTTGGAGTATCTTTCTATAAATGTATCAGTTTGTCAACTTCGGGCAAAACCCCGCTTAGCAGAAACCAAGATTCCAACATTCCGAGGTTCAGCTTCTGTTTCGACTTTGGACAGAAGTACAGTGACTAAGCTGAAGCTCCACTCCACTGAATTAAACAATGGGGGAGGGGTAATACAGAAAATCATGGCCTTTCCCCGAGTAGGAAGTAATCAATAGTCATCCCAGTCATTCAGTAAGCTAATAGAAGGTGAGTCTGGAAGACGAGCAATTAGACTGGCTTTGTAAATCTTTACTGGCAAACGAAGTGAACCGTTCTGAGAGCTGTAGGAGTTTGGGTGTATATGGCCAGCCGATCAAGGTTACCCGAACTCAGTCAAGTGAACCGTACCGGTACGACTTATGGCTCGAGTAGCGGTCGACCCTGACAGATGTGCAGGACATAGTAGGGTAATAAGTAAGTAGAAACACAGAGGTCAAAACAATTGAGAAGGGAAAGACGACGGTTCATGAGTGAGAAGAACCAATAACATTACTAATACTGAAATCACCGGTCAAGATATATTGCTGTGTCCGACAACCTTTCTAGCCAATGATATGGAGGGTTGTGAACTCCCCAACCGGGCAGGTAGCACATAACATCCTTGTAAAGCAGCATGTGCAAGGCTTTCGTGACCCTTGACAACGTCATTTTTGGCTGCCTCGATGTTTTTTCAACCATCAATAGCTACAGTGAATGCTATGCGATATGGCAGACTCTTCATCAGCATACGGAGTGCACAACCAAACTGTCGAAGGCAACGCATTTTTGTTACACCGGTTATCGACTACAAACTTGCACATTTTCCATGCACAGGCCGACCGAATGTTGCGTTGCTGACACAGTCAGCCTATATGACACAGGCTGGCTAACTGTGCCATGTGCTTTACCAATCCTCATGGACACAATGACGGCAACAGTACGATTTCGTGAAATGACACGACTTAGGTAGGTGAAGTGCTGGATAGGTTTGAACGAACTACCTGAGTTGACAAAGGCAAGTCAATACCAATTCATTATTGTAAAATCACTACACTTTGAAGGTTCAGAATGCATACCATACAGATCAGTCATATAATTTAATCTGCTCATTGTGATATGCAGAGGAACCTGCAGAAGAACTTAGTGATGCAGTATAATCCGTATATTCGGTATAGGTCAGTTTGAAGATTAGAGAAAGATCCTCCACAGTATCCTCGAAATTTTTAAGTTTGTTTTTCACAATATCATCTACCATACAGCTGTAGAGGAAAAAAGAAATCAGACACCTAAGTAAAACGTCACTAGAAGTGTCAAATATTCAAGGTAACCGCCAGTAAATTATCACTACATGCGAAGTGCGTATACCGAGATTCCAGCATAGTAATACATTTCACTGAGATTCATCTGCAATTCGTAAATGGTGCATCAGGAAATTGAATCGCTAACATCCTAGAGGTTCAAAAGTGTTAATTCTGTTGGCTGAAGAAATGTGCGTCGATGCCTGAATATCTGTCTCAAACTAAAAATGTCATCTACCTACTGCGAACAGGCCGAAAACTTGACTGTTCTTCTCTTAGTCGCTCCCTGCACATTTCAGAGTCCGTCGAATTATGAGAACCGGAGGCATCCCGGATGCGACGGAGATAAAGCCAATGGGTCAATGGCTGTCACGTGATATCCCACCTTCTTTTACTAAAATGGCAGTTGCCGGTAGTAAACCCTAATCACGAAGTACCTTGTCACTATCCCATATGGAATGAGGAATATAGTTAGTTCATACGAAAAATTTCATCATCATCCTTCAAAAGAGCCGGAGAAGAATGTTCTACTGCGACTTAATAGATTTAGCTCCAAAGCAATCTACTGTCTACAGATGAATGAACATATTAAAGCCAATTGAACCGTTGTCCAAAGTACTCAATTTATCTATCAAGTCACCATGATAAGCTTTAGATCCAACAGTCATCGTTTTGATAATTAATCTCATTGATACCTTGTCAACGGTTAGTACACCCACGCACAACGCAGGCCAGTACTCGGGTTTTTTCGTGACAAAATCACCCCTTATATCGCTTCAACTTGTCTGATCAGTAAGCCCAGCGAGTTACAGGGTTACCGAGTGGCTTAGTTTGTGCACTGCTGCCTACACAGATATATCTAACAGCCACCATCTAATGGGTATAGATTGGAGGTGGCCTACTGTTCATGACCAACAGCGTATTAGGACTGTGTACTCATGATAATCCGGAGCAGGTACTCAGTTAACATAGGCTACCGTCAGCAGAAAGATTGTTTAACGATTGAACTTCTCAATCTATAATTTTAAGATGTGTAATACAAGCATTAAAATGTCATTTTGCAAAACATTGATCTAACGTGGGCGCGTTCAGAGTTTAACGCTCCTTTTCCAGGTGGACGAAATGAAATGTTCACCCGAACCTTGTAGCCGCTAACATTTGTGATTAGTACTCTCGTTATGATCTAAGGGTTAATTTAATTTTGCATTTGTAACATACTGAGTAACGGATAACTAGGATATAGTTCTTCGTCAATGTTTAAATCGAATGCGGCGGCTAATTTGGTTCAAAACTGGAGGTTTTATTCTTAGTTTAAGTTTCATCGTGTGTAAAATGACAGTCAATTTTCTCAGTCCTCATATAGTAACTATTGTGGTGAAATTGAGTTGCTGTAACATCCCTGCTGAGGAATGTGTAAGTGATGAAATCTTGTGCATAAGCAGAACGGTGCTCGATACACGTCAGCTAATTTGAAAAGAAATCGGCAACTGCATCGAGTGTGTTTGTATGTGTTTGCTGATTAAAACAGCTATTGCGAACATATGTTAAATTTAAATAAACTGATCGAATAAATCAGAGCAGTGAAACACAGTAATAAATTAACTGCCCAGAACCCAGCATTATTATAACCCAATGATAGACATTAATGTAAACCTTGTTAGTTTTATTGTACTGAAAGTAGTATCATTATGTGCCTCTTAAACTTTAACCTTTCGGATTACTCCTACGTAATTACCACATGAACGACAAACAAATATCATTCCTAGTTCAATAGCACACACTACTCCAATATTGAAAAACAACTCACATCGTACTGTGGCATTTTGCATGGATCAAATTTGGGATCCAGGACCATTTCCGTTTGTTCTCTGTTCATGGCTAATTGGAAGGAACAGAATAATGATCGAAAATTTGTATATCGTTCGTAAGCTTTAAAATGAAATATATGAAACTTATGTAGAATTATGAAGAGTAACAGTAACCTTTACAAATTATTCACGGTTTATGAGATTGGATTCAATGACATGTATGAAAAATCGTCCGGTTCGAATGTTCTAGATTACTAGATACGCCGTATTCACTCAGTGTTTATTAAAGATAACCACTACCCATGCTGATTCCTTTTTTTCAAGCAAATAGTCATTGCAATAATAATTTTGTATAATCAACAGTGTGTTGATGTTGGATCCAGTCCATACGAAACTCAAATCAACAGTTCAGAATGAAGTTCAGAATGATTTATTTATGTGAGATGCACCCAGTACCTAAGGTTCATTCACTTGCAGTCAAGGGCACTATGACTTCATTGGCCCACCGCTACAAGTTTTAATTACAACGACATGGTAGGATGGGTGAAAATCAAAAGTGATAGGTAGAAAATTTAGGATGAAGCACCATTTGATCCTTAAAGCTTCTATGATGTACATACATAAACCTTTTGATAACAACTCGTTGACCTCAAACGTGAACCTACCAATGAGCTTTGCCTCATACTTAAGTTTTCTTAGGATTTTCAGGTGAGTTCCTTCTGTGATGATAGTTCTTCTGCCTCCTACATTACAATGACTATAGACAATGTTAATTGTTTAACGCATCTGGTCGAAACATGCGGTTACAAGTTTGCCATTAAGATTCTACAGTCTTCCGTATGTCCCGTAACCTGACCATTGAACTGACGACTGTCAACTCACGAGTTCGTATAATTAACATTTGGGACACTGTGGCCGTCTAGACTACTGAACGGTTGCCAAACGCCAGGTGGTGCAGTCGTGCTAAGGTACAACGGTGCTTGATCCGAATACAATCATAGTACATTCTCTTGTGGACGAAGCACTGTGGTTAAATTGATGATCTTTAAGTCAAAGAGTGTGCAACGGCATTTTCAGTTAGTAATAGAGAACATGGATAATAGAGCATTGTATAATACTTGCTGATGTTTCACTGGATTACAATGTAAAAGTGTTACCTGATTTCAACCACAGTCAATCTACAACGTTCGTCCGGTCAGAAATAGACCTTTTTGGACGTTTTTCTTAGGCCGCTCGTATATAGCTACGTTTTCTCACTTTCAAACAACGGGAGAAGCTTTTGCCATTGATCTTGTACTTAAAATTCGTTTCGATACACGCAACCTGTCCGCTTGAGCTGTCTTAACGTCCAGTCAATCGTTGTTATCACCGTACAGCACCAAAAATGCTCACTGAGTACCAGATCGTATCAATGCGTATGTGATCATGTTATATAGGGACACACCAACGTGACGTGCTCATCGCACGCAGTTCGATCAAACAGTCAACGGTGCAGAACGAATACATTGTGAGTATGCTTCCCTGCCATATGAACAGCTAATCCTGGCTAAACCAAACAGATATAAGCCTTGCGTAAAATGTTGAAACACTCAAACATCCTCTCTATACTTGACAGCTAACGCTAAGTTGTCTGTGATTCTTTGTTGCAAGAATCATCGATATATTCTGTGTTACTTCCCAGAACCAACGGCTTGCTTGACGGACATTTTAACAACTACAATATCAATACACAGATATCCAGTTGGTGTGATTCCTGTGAACCGATACGTGTGAGTAGCGTTCACTTTGAAATACTCTACATCTCCGAACTTCCATTAACTGACGCAAAGTTGAAAATGTTAATCCAAATGAAGGAATGTATGTTTGATCGCAGCTTTTGCAGCCAGAGAGATTTTTCCAGCCGACACTCTTCGAAAGTAAATCCCACGTCCGAAGTTCACTCTTGATCAACCTAATTGATGCGTTTGTTTCGATTGGAAGTTGAACTTTGATTCAAATGCTAGTTTCGATGACCCAGTGACTTTACATCAGAGAAAGACAATCGTACAGATGCAAACTCACGTGCATACTACTTGGTTTGTTTAATCGTCCAGGAAGGAAACCTAGTGAGAATCAGATTGACGTTAATCAAAATCCTTAAGACGAGACCGTTCAGTCAAGTGTGCTAGTCGATAAGTTCACCTTTCGTATAAAGCTTCACAAAGTTTAGTTTATTTATATACGTCTCCCGATACATATATTACTTTCCCAAGGATCATGGTTGTTGCTGAAAGAAACTGGGTACATGTACATGTTGACTGGGCAAGCAAGAAAAAAGAATTTTCAGCTCACGAATGTCTAACTTCACAGTGTATACAAAATCCGATTCATTTCTATCCACAGTCCATTAACTCTGCATGAGATCCCCCTATATCACAGGTTTGTCTTAATGAACTGTCAGTTGGGATGAAATACTTGTTACCCTTATATCCCCAACACACACATACACACACAGAATTTTTCCTTCAAGATAAACATAATGGCAATCATATCGGACCTGAAACTCCAAACCAACAATAGTAACTCAACTATTATTTACTATCATACTTTCACCACTAGAGACAGATTGTTCCAACTGTTTTGTTTGCATGCAGTTGCACCGTGGTATGTGGGAAGAGAGTATGCACAAAAGAACCTCAACGAATACCAGTCAATCATATCCACATTTTGCACGCAGCAAATCCAAATAAACAGTACGTGTTTCGACTATAGACACTCATGGACAGTCAATCAAGTTTGTCTGGAGGAACAAACCATGTTATTGGTTGAAAAGTAGGCAACCCGTCTTATAGATAGGGTGGAATATAATAAAACTGCCTACTTCGAAGCAAACGCGTTTGTTATATCCTTCTCTCACTCTAACTTATGCTTACCTTCTTCTGACCAAGGAACGTTATTAGACTGTGACTTCAACTTCGCCGTATCTTTTCCAACTGTCTGGGAGTCTTCTTCACCAGCTGGCGCCCCCGAACGACCCATTAGCCACGATCTAGTTCCGCGACGATTTGCAAGCCAAGCCACCAAAACGATGGTTGCCAACAAAAGGATACTGAACAGTACAACCAAACAAATGACTACCACCTCGTTCCGTCTACCAGCTTGAGCCGCTGCCGCTGAACGGACTGTCAGCTGGTCCAAATCGAATGGCAGCAAATCTGCGGACGCTGCTTGGTTGGACTGGGATGCCATTCGGGCCTGGTAAACGGCCATATCCCCGATATCCGCACTTTCCAGTCCATCGGACACAGTTACACGAATGCTGGGTGATAGGGTACAGCGTCGTGTGTTCCCATTGCCATGATCGCATGCCTCGATGACTAGACGGTGTGTTGTCGTACTGTTTAGTGTTCTGTAGGCGGTTCAAAAAACAAAATGTAAGATAAACGAAACTGATTTATTTCAGAATCACGTCACTATGATCAGAGAATTGGTCTTATAAGTAAATTTTCTAACAGAAATTATATGAATATTAGAAGGCATTGAGTGATAACAGGAGGTAGGCATGGTGTTGTGAACTATTGCAGCAAGCAGCCTAATACCTGAAAAGTTTACTAATCATATTTACTAACATGAGTAAAAACCAATTAAAATGATTCCCGAGGCACACCTGTTATTTGAACATGCAACACTTCCGGTAATTGTCTCTGAACCGTTCGAATGTTTTGTACAATAAAAGTGATTTGATCACTGTTTCAAACAATGGAAAACATACAGTAATTGGCTAGGGAGCAAATCAGTTTGTGATAATTTACGTGAAAACCTGCAGACTGTCAACCGAGTTGCTAGTGGATATCATGAATGACAACTACCTGTTTTATATAAAATTTCGTTTTTTGTTTTGTTCTCACCACTAGGCATAAAACAAGTCATGGTCAACCTCGTCGGATTCAAGACCGGCAGCAGAATTTGAAAAGGAGCACCAGCTTTGAGTTTCACTCTTATTAAATCTAATCAATAATGCATATCCTCGACTGGATCAGAAGTTACACTCCGTCCATCATACCTATGATACTAACAAACTAACCACAATGCTAGTGACTTCAACATAAGCATGACCAATCAATCATATTCAACTGCTCAATCCCGGTGATTGGAGTGACTGAGGTGAACACAGCGATTCTGTCCATTCTCCTCCTAAAACGGTCGTGCGGACTAAACACTATTTACACAAGATTGTGCATGGGTGTTTGTATGTGATCATCTGACCGTACCTATTGTGAGACTACTGGTGTTGTGGTTATAACAAATTAGTCACACAAATGCGAGGGCCGGAGTGTAAATTTCATTCCGGACGGGATATGCATCAATGGTGAGCTCTACTAAATACAACACTCGAGTCCAGTGCTTCCCCACTAGGTGGGCTAGCTGAAGGGCTTATCTGGATGCGATCAGGTGATATCGAGGTTGTCCTAATTTCTCCTTGGTTCTACCGTTGTTACTGTTTCATCTTGGATGCACATAGATTGTATGACCTGTACGAAATACGGCTGAGTTACGTAATTTTTTAAGCTGGTTAGGCATAACTTTAATTGCGCGTGTTGAATGAAAAGACGTGCTTATGGAGGTTTTATGGTGAACACTACAGTTGTAGTATAAGCATGTCCTCACTACTAGCTAACCGTTGTTTAGTCTGTTATTGGGTAGCTACCTATACATTTTCCCAATCTAATTCGTCCAAGTCGTATCTACTGCCGTCACTCAGTGATGAAAGTAGCTGAGGTAATCTTGTCTAACGTCTATCTTGATTGACTGATTGAGTTCAGTTCATATATTTTGATGACTAATTGATCGGGACCACCACCCCCTATCCCCGCATCTTTACAGTCATGTTGAGCAAATGACTCTTCGGACTAGTCAGTTGTAGACGCTTTTACTCCCGACACTGGCACCTTCGAACGCATAACAACAATTGAGCAGAAAACAGATGACAGAAGGTATCAACAGGTTGCGAAAAATGGTAATGAGGTTATCTTCACCAACTTGGTTTTATTGCCCATAAATATAAGATTGATTTTTTGAGTGAAAATTTCTCTCAACTATGTTAGCACTTTTTAAAACTGTGTTGAGCCCTAGGGCAACATGTTTTCTGGCCAAGCTCGTGAAGAAGTCAGGAAGTCCACGAATTGCTTGTATTCAGTAAAATTTAATTCACAATGATTACAATGACTATTTTGGACTAGTTCCATTAATTGTTGTTCACATCATTCGTACTATGAGCAAATACTTTGTTATGTCTCATCACACTACTACTTCGCTCAAAGCAAAATTCACCGGATCGAATTCACACAGTCAGTGGTACTAATATGAGGTCAATCCGATTGTATGAATAGTAATATTACTTTCTAATCCCATACACCCATTTTCATAATTAGAATGCTGATGTACATCAGAAAGTCACAAGGTTTTCTAAAGCTATGAAGAAAAATCAGGAAAATAAACTTCAACAAAAATAAGTCATCCTTCCGAGGTTTTCTATCGAAAGGGGCTAAATTTTTAAAACAAAAACATTTATACAATGTTATTCCATGTTCCTTATAATGAGGTTGAGTTGGAGCTCCTTTTTAACTGAAAGATGTCCAATCGATCAGAGGTCAAGCAAAAAGTGTTACAAGCCGATTAATGTCAGCCAATTAAAATTGTTATCAGTCGCTACATTGAATTTATTTGTAAGAGATAGTGACAAAAAATGTTTGTTTAAACGTTTGCCGGATTTAACCAAACGCATTGCATGAGTCAAGATGGTAAACAGTACTTACAATTATATAGCGCTTTTTTTCACCACGTTCCTGGCAATTTCTACCACAAAATTTCAACGTGATATCACATAGCGACACTAACGGTAACCACGTTATGACTTATGGTTGTGGAATTACGTGTGATCCCTAAGTTGTGTTGCGAGGCATACGTTCCAACGAAACCTTCTGTTTGTCACTACATTTCTTAAGATTTCAAGACTAAGAGGTCTGAAGCAACTGGGTTACAACTACGTAAGTTTTTAAAACCACCATATTGATAACGCCACCCCTATAATTCGGTTGAATGACGCAATTAATCCAGCGTACATTCTGATTCTAGATTATTGCTTCAAACTGTGTGAACGTTAGAAATGTACACTAAGTTGCGGAGTGCAGTACACAAAGTAGGTGGGTGTACGAATTGCACATATTATGGTTGATCGTATACAACTCAGGTAAGAGGTCAGTTCAGGTTTGTTTATTTTTGTGCACTATTCTTGTTGGTATCATTTTTTCTTGTCATTTGTAAAGTTTCTCAGTAACGTGTTGAAGCGTACCCATACACGATTATACGTTCACGGATATCTCAGGAAGTGTACACGAGCACTTGTTCCCGTACATATAACATTCACCTTGCTGCATATATACAGCTGCGTTAAGCCGGATTACTGTTCAAACTTATTTATAAAGACCCTCTACTTTTGAACCCCAGCTGTCAGCCAACACGAATTCTCTCTTCCCCAGCCTCACGAAATATTGCAACACCCTTTTTGCCAGACACAAAAGAAAAATTTGCCAATTAAACACAATCGAACATATACAACACTGCCATGTCTTTACTAGAGTTCACGGTGACATTATGTAGATGTTTCTAAGAGACATTGCTTTCCTTCAGATCAGCGCACAGTATGTTCTACGTGTTACGAACTGCGACGTTTATCAGCTTTCTGTTGACATTATTTGTATCTGAGAATTTAATCTAGTGATCAGTGCTCAATGATAACCTTCATTCATGATTTGATACGGAAGTCTTTATGCAGTTCTGTGTCATGTTGTCAGTTCGCCAGCATATTGACGTGTCAAGCAAATGTTGTGAATGCATAGAAAATGATCACAGACTCGTGTTTAACTGCAACCCTTTCTGCTGAATCATCCGACCTGTTCAAGTGGCGTTAGTAATAAGGTTGGTTTGTATGCGTTTTACTGTTTTGTATGCCATAGGAATGGAACTGACACTGGACGGTGTTATTTAAAGACAACACTAGCGTGGTTCACTGTTATTTTGTGAACCCCAAATCGTTTTATAGGTGAGTAGTGATGTGACAATATCCTACTGGACTGGACACACTCAGTCTTGCTCAGTTCTTCAGTGCTGTACCGGTGGTGGAGCTGCCTGTGTTCTCCCACAAATCCATACAACCTCTGATCAGTTTTGCCTTTGTGTTTGAATTATCAGGCAGCACTTATGTGGTTAGAAAAAAAACGGAATCGATATAACTAGCTGCGTTACATGGCTACTAGAAAGAGTGAATGCTATCGAACTTTTGTATAACGATACAACCAAAGGCTTATATGAGCAATTCAGTGAGGATTGTAGACTACGTCGGCTTTCAATCAGGAGACAAACTTGTTCACATAAAACTCCATCGTTTGAACTTTTTGTAACAGCGTTGAAAATTGCTTATGGGTTACCGATAGGTGTCCCCCGCTCGGAGTGAAAAGTGTGTTGACAAACGAACCTCAATCTGACACAACGTGAACTGCCAGTTACAAGCCTCAAGATTCATCGGTTAGCCGACACATTCTACTTATGTGGTCACAGCGCACGGCTTTAAAAGAGTGGACACGCCGTGGAGAATAGTCGGCTTAAATTTGGCCCAAGTGCCCAGTTGCATTAATTCATGGACAGGATCACTGCAGCTAAATCAGCATACCTTATCCAGCTGCTTGAATCACTGACAATTTGTATGTGTAAGATTCCAGTCGTAATGGCGAGTGGTTACATTCCAACCTTATCAATGTACACGCGCGTATGAGTAATTCGAACGGTCTCCTCAGTTGCGTGTGAAACCATAAAAAGCCAGTAAAACACATATTCGATCTGGCTGCAGCACCTTGCGTTCTACACACCTAAATCAGCACTAGATTCACATGGAGGACTGTTGTTAGCAGTCCTCGTGAACGACAGTTTTTTCTCTCAACTAGTTACCACTTGATTCGTTTCACAAATCGAAATCTTTATGAACGGAAAGCGTTGGTTTTCAATTTATCATGGTGCAGCCGGTGTACCGTTTTTTGACCTACCTCCAGTTTGATTATCAGAAGGAACAGCTTAAAAAGAGTGTTAGTCACAATTTTTACGCAAAAAATGGACAGTTTAAAAATTACAATATGGTATCTCGGCAAGAAACAAACGTTACATTGACGGTGATCATCATGTACCATAAACATTATTTTGAGACATAGCAACCGAAGCCAGCGCAAATTGGCCATCGGAGGTGAACTGTGTCGATCCATACTAAAGTGGTGAAAACAAGCTACAAACCGATTGCATACAAACTTTCCGTCACAAGCGACAGAACTGGTGGCCGGGCGAATAAGAGTATTGTCTCGTAAAAAGTAACCGTGTTCTATCTCCCATTCGGACTATATCTACCTGATGAATCTAAACCAGGACGAAGCCAGTTGTGGTGTGTCGGATTAAAAGTGAGCATCTTGGAGCAATACAAATGTTGGGGTCGTTGTTTGCAAACTTAATCGTAATCTTCCTTTCGTTATCCGTGAATGAATCGCAATATTGTCAGTGAGTTTAGCAAACTGCGCTTCATCGGCGTTACAACTATTTCCTAAAATACTATATAAGTTTTGTTTATTCTTACCTGCGACTAATTAGCTATGATAAGTATATAGAACAATTCCTAGAAATGAATGTAACGATGCTCTTTCTAATTCAGCAGCTACTATTAACAAGCTAGGTTGATTGAGTTATTTATCAACTTTAAACGAACCCTTGCTTGTATGAGTCTTAGACCAATGGGAAGAATCAGTGCTTTTTGTGCACACAAAGGTTATCGTGTTTGCTTGAGCAGCTTAGCATCTTTATGTGTCCATAGTTTGAGAGATACACTAAGCAAATGCAAAAACCGGGCTGACACGTCAGATTTCGCCGTCCATGGTGAGGTTTTTGCGTTCCCCATATGAATACTGCAGGTCAAATTGTTGAATGTCAAATAATTGGAAATAGATCAGCGTCGTCAATGACGATATAATTTGGAAACCAAATACTATTTCTACATGGTCAACACCTTTAAATTACTGTCATCTACGTACGACATGTCACAAACGGACACACAAGTAATAAACCCATGTTTATTAAACATCAATACTCTATGTCATAAGAGAGAAAGTGTAAGTTCTTGTCAGTGCTTAATTCACACCATCATACATGTGCTATAAATTCACATTTTTGCTTCGAACTGAGGCTCGACTGCTGATAGGTTTAAATGATTGCTGTATGTACAATAGTTTGCTCTAAAGGGTTCCTCCAAGAAAGACCGTTCTCTTAAAGGGATCGCCTTTGTCCTGCTCCATGGAGCTTTCATGAGAAGGTGTAACTCTAAGAGAACACGCCTCCGGTAAGACAATGTTCAGTGAATTGTAATCCCTGGAATCGTAGAATCCGATCTACATGAGAAACAGCTAAACTGCTCGGTCTACAGACAGTTCTGTCTTCTCAAAATGCTAGCATCTTAATCTTGTCGGTTTTACGTGAACAAGTATAATCGTTACACTTTACTTTACGGATCGGTGATGGATTAAAGACAGCATTTGACTCCTATCCCATTCTATTACCTGTTGCCTATAAGAGGGTAGTGCTTTGATTTCATCTAATTTATCCGATGCTGCTCGCAATTCTCATCTGTAAACTCAGCGATGAGTATCGATCAAAAATCATGGAACATGAGAGGATACATCCACGAATTGGCTTGTTATGCTATCGGTGAAGTTGCAGTGTAAAAACATGCAGCCTATGCTTGCTAGCAACAACGACATCAGACCCATAGAAATGGTGTATAATATGCTGTATGAAATGTGTGCTCTTCACCTTGAAAGATTTAGTGAACACAAGGTCAGAAAGACATTTTTGCAAACAATAAAATACACCCAAAATTGATACCTCGTTTATCGTCAATGTATGGACTAGGTTGTCCATCTCAAGAGAGATTATTTCAATCATTCCTGCCAGTTGTCTTACTGCAACACTTGTTTCCTAAGACGCTATCTTTTTTGTCAAGTTGGAATTAATGCAGGTATAACCGTCAAGAGTTGGAAAGGTGATGAACCGCAAACACCGATCAAATATCGGATAAAAGCTACAATCAGTGACAATACAGTCATTTACAGGATGTTCCACTAAACCTTCATACTCAAACCATAGATGCAGTGACAAATGAAATGGTTGGAGTCCATGTGTATTAAATTCTACTTGAAAATGTAAAATTTAGCAAAATCACGTCAAAGCAATCAGAAATTTATGGTTACTAGTAAACAACTTGAACAGAACAACTCACTTGGCCAAAAACAAAGTCCCTGTTGTTTCATCGATTGCAAAATAGCCAGTTCCAGGGCCGCCAGATGGTCGTGGAACTTCATTTCGAATGAAGAACGAGATGCGAGCATTCTCTCCTTCATCCGCATCAGTGGCTTCTACAACCAGCAGCTGTCGGCCAAGTGTTTCTTGCATTCGTAACTGAATGGCGGTCGATGTATTCGGACGTCGGAATACCGGGGCGTTGTCATTCACGTCCATGATGGCTATCACTACAGTGGTTGTCGCCGATAGCATCTTGGGGGCTACCATATTTCTTTGGGTGTGATTCTTATATGTCCCAGTAGATGAATGTTTCAGAGGCAGCAAGGAAGCCGGTGGTGAGTCAGTGGCCACTATTTCCAACGCGAAAAAGGCAATAGACTCCCTGTCCAGACGTCGGATTAGGCGAATTTTACCACTGAGACGGTCCACGCTAAAATAATTTGCTTGTTCCGTCAAATGATCACGAAAAGCGGCACCAACAGAATCATCTTGTAATGAGTCTGAATAAAAGGACTTCGGGTTACTTTGTGCTTGGTAGTGCGGCTCTGTCACAGTGAGTGTGGCATCCGTATTATTATCAAGTGTGCGGTGGTTTGGAATTGAATTATTTTCGTTCTCTTGTCGCCTGACACGTAAATTTAAAACTGGTTTAGAATAATTATTTTCGTTTCCGGTATAGTCCGATGAAGTCAAGCGAGCTAGGTCGTGTGCTCTTTTTGTACGATCGAGTTCTCGTCTAAGATTATTGGAGTGCGCAAGTAGATGGTAGGTAATTTTCCCCTGGCTGTTCGCATCACGATCTATGGCTTCAACGCTTCCGATAACCTCTTGGACTCGTGTATCTTCAGGCACACTGAATGAATACACATCTTTTGTGAATTGTGGAGCCCAGTCATTCACATCCATTATATTGACTTCCACTGTAGCTGTCCCGGTTAGACTAGGCTGTCCCTTATCTGTGGCATACACCCGAAATCGATAAACACCATCAAGCGGCCCAGTTTCCCGGTCAAACACCGTTTTGGCAAACAAATCGCCTGTTTGTGTATCCAACTCGAACAGATGTGTTGAACTGCTGTCTCCATATACCTTACGACCCTCAGA
The DNA here is from genome assembly GCA_014338405.1 of Paragonimus skrjabini miyazakii. Classification (NCBI taxonomy): domain Eukaryota; kingdom Metazoa; phylum Platyhelminthes; class Trematoda; order Plagiorchiida; family Troglotrematidae; genus Paragonimus; species Paragonimus skrjabini miyazakii. The sequence goes on along the minus strand of JTDE01002830.1, from coordinate 2,106 downwards.
ACTGATATCCTCCTGGTCATCTAGTTGATAGGTGATCACAGCATTTTCGCCGAAATCTTTGTCAGTGGCTACAGTTCGTCCCAGCCATATTGGTTTGCCATCAATTAGTTCTTGATTTTCCGGCAACTTGAAAGCAAAGTGGCCGTAATTGGCAAATTCAGGAGCGTGGTCATTTACGTCTTTGAGTTGGACTTGAATGCGTACATATGCCGCGTTCCCCACACTATCGGTACAAGTAAGTGTGGCCAGCTGACTTGGAGACGATTCACGATCCAACTGATCCGAAAGTGGACTCGACGTGAAAGTGATCATACTGGTCCCGGTAACCAGACGGAAATCCTGTCGATGCAATGCATCATTGAGGGTTGTGGCTGACGAAAATGGATCCCTCCGGCTCCCAGATGTATACTTATTCTCGATTGAGTCAGGCTGAAGCGTAAAGTTGTCTGTCGGGCCGAGATGACAGTGCACTTGATCTTGACCGTTATGATCGCGATCAAGTACCTGGACGGGATCGAAAATGTGAATAATTTAGAAACAATCAGCAAATAATGTAGTCGTGTAGCCGAAAAAGATCTATGATGTTGTGAGTTGAAAATTGCTTCAATCGAAGCAAATAGAACAGCCCTTATGCCTGACTGAACTGCAGGAATGGGGATACTGACTATTGGAGTTGGAGTATTCAAATTGGATTATTCTACTCTACCAAGTAATCCACGCACGCACATTTACTAAAGGGCGGATTACAAATCTAACTTGGTATGCAAGTCGGTGCATTCTATTGTGTTGATCATAAGGTAGTCGTACTCATACATTTGCAGTCAACAGGATACTTTCGTCGTTAAAAGCTGAAAACCATTAGTAGCTGTTGTCAACATTCACAATTCATACATGCATTTCAGTTAGACTACTTCAAAAAAAACAATCGAAAATAGGCCGCGGTTTATTAGCGCCCATCGATACTGCACATAAATATCTAAAGTTTTCTATTTTAGATACTTCGAGTCACCGGTAACCAACATTCATCGGTCTTTGGTATGTTGCCGCCGTTTTAAGCTATTTATCATCTCAAACGGAACACCATCAGCACTCGATCTTGGTCTTCGCATCCAGATAAGCCCTTCAGCTAGCCCACCTAGTAGGGAAGTATTAGACTCGAGTTTCGTAGTTATTACAGCACATCCGTAGTGCATTTCCCCGTCCGGAATGAAGTTCGTACTCCGGCCCTCTTATTTGTGTGACCAATGTGTTAGCCACAACACCAGTAGTTCCACAATAAGCACGGTCAAATAATCATATCCAACCCCCCATGCACAATCTTGTGTGAATAGTGTTCAGTTTGTTCGATCATTTTAGGAGGGGAATAGACAGAATCGTTCTGTTCACTTCAATCACTAAAGGCATTATTGAGCAGTTAAATATGCTTGAGTGTTCATGTTTATTTTGCAGCTATTGGCGTTGTGGTTAGTTTGTTAGTAAATTTTGATCCGATCAAGGATATGCACTACTGATTAGATTTAATACGAGTGAAACTCGAGACTGGTACCGCATTTCGTGTTGGACTAGTCGATAGGTTAATCTTAGTGCGAGGGATGCGATTAAGTACGAGTCGTTTTCAGTTCGAAACAAATAAAATCCCCTAACTTTAATTTAGCAGCAACATCAGTAAGTATATATATAGGAGTGGTTGCTCGCTGATCCGAAATTTTGCCATCCACTTTGTGTTTAGCCTGCACCGTAATGAACACAGTCTTCTTGCGCTGGCTTTTCTAACGTTCTGGGCTAGACAGGCCAGAAACTACTGTCAACTGAAGGACATGTTAACAGCAAAAATTTGCGCTTGGTATAAGGGCTCTAGATACTCAACTATCGACGCAAAGCGAACGCAATGTGTATGAGAGTCTATTGTATGGCAAAATGTTACCAGAAAATACCGTACAACAACAGTCGAAAGGTAAACGTGTTGATATGTGCAGGGAAGAAATGAAGACAGAATGAGAACCATTGCAACAGACTTACAAAACGACTAGAAAGAACTAAGTTTTGATGGAAAGTGTTGTAGAATCTGTTAATCTTTTGTTCTCTTACTATATACTGTTCTTCATA